>JBCAUG010398026.1:0-16336 GCA_038406175.1 Haplosyllis leylae
TATTCTATATTTATATATTTCTAGACATTTGTAGGAAATTTACTTAGATGAGACGAAAGTAATGGCATTTGAATTGGAACACAAAGTTGACAATATTGCCAACTTTGCGTGATACGGGAAAACTCGAATGGATACCTAGTTCACAAACAGACGTCGACGTGAATACACGCAATCTAGAACTTTTCAAAAGTTCCAAACTTTTCAATATCCTAGAAACTGAACGCAAATGTTCGTGTTCCCTGGCAATTTAATTAAGCAATCTTCTGTGAATATCCTTAATAATTAAATGCTTTCTTTCGAAGCGAGAGCCAAGTTTTCATTACATCGTGAAGAGCGGTCATCCCTGTGGAACCCTTTCTGCACGCTGCTGGGTCCTCAGGGATAGTAATCAAATCCTTCTTTGATATTAAACTCTCAAACCCGGCAAATAATTAATTTAAAACCTACACAAAATCCAGAGTTTATCTCAGTTGTTAGCACGATAGTAAAAGTAAAATACTGGATTAAAATTCAGAGAAACTTTGGATTTATGAAACACCCAGAATAAGGGATATGGTAAAGGTTTACATCGCCATTTTGGCGGTGTCCCTTGTGCTTGGGGCTGGAGCGCAAATTGTCGGTAAGTCATGGGTGTTCGGTGAAAAAGACATTTGAAAAAGAAACAAATTTATTAGTATTGTAGGCCAGGCAACATACCATTGCTATCGTTTTAGTTCTAGGAAAAAATTGAAAACTAATATAATTAACGTAGTTAATTCCTAGCTTTAAAAACGTAAAGTTTTAAATTCATAAGTCATCATACTTTGTTAGTATCAAAAAAGATTTATAAAAATCTTTGGCAAATCATGTAGCATTTGGAATTAGTACAACCACGGCCTCCCAATTGGTTCCAATCGTGTAATGAAATTTTCACAATTTTTTTTATAAACTGTGCCTTAAAAATACATGAACTCAGGTTATGGAGATCCCGTTTTACATGAGTTTCTTATCGGCAATGAAGGCAAGAGAGAAGTTCCAATCAATTTGGGCGATATTTCGTATGCCTGTATCGGCAATATCGAATACTGTAATGACGGATTCACCGTAGCATTCTGGATTAAAGTAGACAAAGGATACCCAAACATTCCAGCACAGGTAAGTAGTAGCTCCACAAAATTTGTAAAATGGATATTACAATATAGGACAATTTTAGTCATGGCCAGGTTTGGCTTCACACAGGAACATTGAGTAATTGTTGAGTGGATCTGTGCGGGTTACTGCCTGTTATGAATTCAATGCCGTGGCTGTTTTATCACATCATTTGTGGCGCTAAAAAGAACACCAACTTCTGGGTGTCTATAGACGACACAGAAAGCTCAGGGTTTGCATGAGGAAATTTGACTTTAAACAGAACGAAGCAAGTTGATTGGTGACTCATGCTTGAGCAAACTGGCCTGATATCGAGGCAGTTCATCATTGTCAATGCCTTGCTGTCACTTAGTGCCTCTATTAATGTAACTTCCTAAGAGCCAGCTGTTAGAAACTGTAGACATCCTCCTTTTTCTGGTAAATGTTAATGCCGAAATGTCCAGTTGAAGCAATGAATTAACTTGTTGCAGACAACCACTTAAACTAGCAAGTATTCTGAGACAGAAAGGACCAAATCAAAGAATCATTGCAGTTTAAATCTGATTTAATTCATTTCAGTACTTTTTGTCTTCTGGAGGCCAGTCAGCCATGTCAGAAGGCTTCTATGTGAGACGGAACTATGGGAAAGAAATTGAGGTTGGTGTTACAAGAAGAGAGAGAAAATGGTCAGGATCATTCTTCCTTCTTGAAAACGCCGAGGCGCATATTCTTCTCTCCTGGTCAGAGGTTCGTTGATCTCAAACTCTATCCTGGGAACAACAAGCTTCCAGGGGAATTTACTGACTCAAGATTTCGAGGATGCTAAATGTCATATCTCAAACAATCGTTTGCGTTTTTGTTTCTGTCTTACACCAGCAAAAGGCATGTACAATTAACCACAGCAACCAGTCACGATTTTGGTTTATATCTTGCTCTGAAACAATCCTTGGTACCTTAGTAGTGCAGCACGACAGAACATTTATTGGAAAGGTTTTTTTTACATTATTGGTGTGCATGAAAGAGTTTTTTTCCCAGTATTAAAAGCTTGATCGTATCACACAGGGTGACGAAGTTCTGGAAATTTATGTTGACGGTATCATGATTGCGAAGGACTCGGTTTCCGCACAACGTGTTTACACTGACCCTCGCTTCGATCCGTGGAGAAACATCGTGGTCGGGAAGGCGAACGACGACCGAGCTCCTGATGCTTTACCTGAGCTTGAGATCTACAACATCACGCACTGGGCCAAGTATTACGAGATGACGGAAGTCATCGAATTTTACCGTGAGTACCATTTGTTGCAAATCGTTCTAGAAATATGTTGCCTTCTTCCACCAAACCAAAATCAGTTCAAAGGGTGAAAAATGATTTAGTGAGCAAAATGTATTGGTTTCGAGTAGGAAATAATAAAGTATTGAAGAAGTATAGTATTGATTTAGGTCATGTTTGAAAGAAAGTTTCAAAAAACAAAATTTTCTTTGTTCATTATTCATCGTTTTTTAAGAAAATCTTTTCAAATGTATTGGAATCTCTTCAAGTTTGAGCAAATAATTCCAAAGAACATAAATTTCAAAGAGAACTATTTTTGATTGTACTGATTTGCAGAACAAAAGAAAGAACATTTTTACAAAGGATGTGTATCCGGAAGACCTGGTGGCGCAACCGAAAATGTAGACGTAGATCGGAATGAGCTGGTTAGCAATGAAGTGATTCTGTGCAGAAAGCATTGCTCCACGGAGAAGTATCCATTATCCCTTCTCCAGAATAACAAGATGTGCACTTGCTTTGATCCAAGGTTCGACCCGAGTTTCATGAATGATCTCGATGCTTCCGTCAAATGCAGCAGCAATTCTGAATGGGAAGTATACTGGGCTTCAAGCATTGACAGTGACCCCGATAATAGCATCAATTTTGAAGTTGACATAATCTATCCAACCGATAAGGGGTACACCAGACCAGGAGAAGAAATAGTGTTTGAATTTACTGCCAATACAGTCGAGATGGTCACTTTTAAATGTGATTATGGAGATGGGGAAACAGTGGACACTCTGGATGTTCTTACCAGCCACAACTGGAAAACTGAGGGATCATTTATCGTCACACTCTCTGCTGTAACAAGGCTGAATCAGGAAACCAAAACATTCAAGATCAACATCACTGATGTAGATGAAGGTATTGGACCTGAACTGGTAAGAGTGAAGGCAAGTCCTACCAAAACCTCGCACCAGGTTGAAGTCTATGCCACTGTTGTGAGTAAAGCTATGGTAGATTGTACCCTCGACTTTGGTGATGGAAATACACAAGAGATGAAAGGTCTTGCGGAATTTGTCAACAACATGAAGATAAAGCACATCTATCCTATCGCTGGATTTTATGATCTACATTTCTTCTGTGACAATGGATACGGGACTGAAGAATCAAGGTCTTTCACAGTGGCCCAAAACAGAAAGGTGGACTTCGTCACGAAGATGACCGGTGATGATATCGCGATTCCGTTGGTTGGTGCTGACAACCATGTTGAGAATCTACAAGTATTTGTCAATGCTGCAAAATTGGTTTCTTCTGCAGTGACTATTGAAAACGACCAAATTATCCTTCATAACTCACAGTTTCCTGTGAGTGGAGAATATCTTATTCAAATCGAATCTGGCTGGTTTGTACTTCACCAGAGGATTGCAAACTTCCAGGATGGGATCAAAGGAGTTAGTATCCGAGTAAATAAAGAGTACTTGGATGGAACTGAACCAGTTGAGATAACCTTTGTGATAAATGGAGGTGACCACACTCACCTACACATAAAGTATGGAGACGGAAAGGAAGAATTCCTGTACTATCCAAATGGTGGAAATCCTTTGATTGTAACCAAGACTCATTCATACAAGGAACTGGGCTGGTATACTATTAATATCGTAGCCGCCAATGATGTTGGGTTCGTTCAGACTTCCAAAATGGTAACATCGGAGAGGGAAATAAAAAATATTTCTCTTTCTGTGGCCAACCTAACAAGTCTGGATGCATTTGCTGAGTTCACCTTGGAAGTGGACCAACACCAATCACCCGCAATGCCGTTCTCAGTTCGATTTGACTATGCAAACGGTTATGAAGAAACAGTCATACTGGGAGAAAAGAAGGACATCGCTACACCAGTGGTGCACAAATATCAATACCCAGATTATGGCATTTACTACTTCAACCTTAAAGTGTACAATAACATCAGTGCAGTGGTGGTATATGGAATGATACAGGTTGGCCAGAACATCACCTATGTGGACATGATCACTACTACAGAGAAGGTGGAGGAAGGTCACATGGTGGTTATAGAAATCGACTGTCCCCATGGAACTCCTGTCACATACGACGTGGACATGGGCGATGGCAACACTATAACCGTGACCATTCCAGATGGTGGCGAAGAGACAGGAACATCTCCTCCTGAAGCTGCAGAGGGAAGCGGGGAGGTGGACTTCATGGTAACTACAGAAGAACCAACTGGCCAGGAGAGAAGAAAGAGATCTATCGAGGGGATGGTTAACTCTACCGAGGTTCCAGATGAAGTGATCACATCTGTAACATTTGTTCCAAGGGATGAAACAAATGAGGAAGAAAATATGGAAGATCTGGCAGAGGGCTCCTTCAATAATCTGGCAGGTCCAAACCATAAGAACGATAAAATGGTGATAAAATACAAGTATTCCAAACCTGGTAGGTACTCACCCAGCGTTGTCGTTCACAATCCTTTCAATGAAGCTACTACTTGGCTGTGTCCTGACATAGTGGTAGTACCACAAGAAAGAGTCGATCCTGTGTGTGATACATTCGGAATTGAAATCACCACACCTACTACTCTTGAGAACCCATTGGTCTTGCCGCGATCAGATACTCTGTTTGTCCAATCGGATTCGACCATCAAATGTAGTATTGACCCTTCAGTGTTGATGCTTGACTACACCTGGAAAACGGCAAGAAAACCAAACCCGGATGTTAGCGATGAGGAATGGAGAACGGAGTTAGAAGTTTGCGCCTCACAACTCGCAAGTCCCAATTTCACTATCCCCGGGAACAGTTTGTGGTACGGAACTTACAAACTTACTGTGACCTTAGGTATGTCAGTGAAGGATACTGTTTTAGGGAGAAGGAAGAGGGGAGTTCAAAACGAAGTCGATTTGACTGGTTACACGCTATCGGTAAAGATTGCACAGACAGACATGTACCTGAAAGTGGTTCCATCTGAGCTGAATGCCACATTTGGTACGGGTGGTATAAAGATAGACATACCCAAATTCAACGTCTTGAAACTGGACATTAGTGGCTCGCATGATCCCGATGTACCACAGGGTCAGGCAAATAAGACGGGTATGTGGGCGGAAGTTGTCTGCTACCGCGAAAGTAGAGCTCCTGAATTCCAGGACATGGATCTTGAAGAAGTACTTAGCAAAGGTTTGTGAACAATTTTAATAACCTTTTTTGACCTAGAACCAGAAATGAATGTTGGAAACGTGTCTTCAAATAATTATGGCGAAAAGTCTGATAGATTTGGTTGATTGAAAACCAAAAGGTCTTTTGACACGCAGAAAAGTGGTGAAATTACAAATGAATTTTTGTTTAAATCTGATCCGTTCCAGCTGGGAACAGATTGGCCACGAACATGTTCGAAACAGTGTCTTTCTATGATGTCGGTGGATGCATCACTCTTGACGAGAAGATTGACGTAGACGTACAGGACTGGCAGGTTCTGATTCTGGCTGGAAACCTCGCAATGGAGGAGTCAGTCGTGTTTAAGGCTTCCGTTCACAAGGATTCTAGAACGTCTTGGGCAACTCAAGACGTTAGGGTATGTGTTTGACTGTAAGAGTCACGAACTTTCATATACAGTTTCTATGCCAACGTTTTTGGAGCACAAAAAAATTTCTTAGTAATGAATTAAATGGAAAGAACGGGTTCTTGTTCATTTCCTGTGTTTTCTGATTTTTGATTAATTACAGGGCTGAACGTTTTCACGGAAAGTTATTTTCATCAGACCAATTTTTTTCAGGTCTGGCCGTCTAACAGCACGGGCGACCTCCTTGATTCACTGGATGATCTGTTGGCAAGTGGTGACGCATCGGCGGCTCTGTTCGTCCTGGATATTGTGGCTGGGGGACTCGATGGTGAGGACTCGGTAAATATCATCATTACCTTCTTGAAGTGACCAATCAATGCCTCAAATTAATTATAGATCTAGAAATTTCAGGAGAGTTCTGAAATGTTGACACAACAATGAATTAAATATTTACAATCACGACTTTTCAACGGTCGAAGACATTAGACTCTGATTTACTCAACAAAGCTTTTGTTCCATGAATTAGCACAAAGCATTTCAAAGAATTTTCACGATTACAAAAATATTTTTGCTTATTGCTTTTCAGAACCAAAACGATACAGATGCAAAGGCTCAAAGGGCAGAGGTTTGTTTTTTACTTCGAAAACATACATATCATTTTAACATTTTATCATTCATATTATTTTAATGCCCACGACTGACAGTATGCCAAATGTTTATTCTAATATGGAATACCCTGTGTGAAATGCTGATTCACTCAGGTGAGAGGGAAACTGATTGATGCACTGGAAACGGTATCGTCAATCGTGTCCAATCCCGATCAGCTGGACAAAACAGTGGGTGTCCTGGGCAGCGTTGTTGCGGTCGCTGACGAGGTTTCAGATGATAAAAAGGTGAAGTAATCCACTACTGTTTTCAAATTTGACAAGGACAAATCACATCAAGAAAAGGTTCTCAAGATGAGCTGAGGTTTATGTTGTAGGGTACTGCTGCTTCAGCATTGAATAATTCGGCTAGTAAAGCTGCAGATTTGACTGGGAACGTGCCGCTTACAAAAGTGTCCGACATGGCAGGAGGTATGCACTTGCGTTTTCAAAGTTGCAATAATATTAAAGACATATTCATTCGAAGTATGACAATTCTAATATTGCAATACTTATCCGAGATGAAGAATGTTTTTCCCTTTTTGTTTCAAATATAGATAAAAGTTTATTTGTTCTATTCAGGAATGGTGGAGGTAGCAGGCAATGTTTTACCCTTTGAAGAGGAAGAGCCTGTCGTTCCTGTACCAACGACGACGACTCCGCCTCCGAAGAGAACAACAACGTTCGGGCCGAGTTCACCCAGGAAGTCAGCGCCAGGCACAACCAGCGCAGCGGAATCCACTGACAGCATGTTCACCACAACTACCATGAAAACTACTACTGTTGCTGAAATGTCTGGTGTGTGTAACATCTTAGATAGAATTTGGTGATTTTTGAAAAACTGTAGCAAGCACTTCTATCCCTCTTATCTTTTTGACACAAAAGTGAGGATAAATAATAAAACAAAACAACAGTTGCGAATTGTTTTTAACCTTTTTTCTTTTAATTGATTATTTAAGTGGAAGAAATGGCTACAATGGCAGAGAAGGAAGTATTACTGACCGTTCCTGGGACAACGAGACTGGTCAATGAGACTTTTACCGATGACCTGACAGATCCCAACTCTGAAAGTTTCCAGGAAATCGAAAATTACGTTTGTTCACAGGTATTGAACTGCGCTATGTCCAAGACACAGCGATGTGTTACTGATCCAAAAAAATCAAATCAAAGTAGTTAAACTTTTGATGTAATTTTCAGGTCTCTACAATAATGGAAAACAGCACTTTGAGAGACAATTTTCAAGACTGTCAAGTGACTGAAATGAGGTACGATGGCATTTAAATGTTTAAAAATTGTCTCCATTAAAATCAATTGGCAAGCTTAATCATTAGACCTAAAACAAGAAACTATAGGATACCATATTATTACAGGAACGGGAGTGTTATTGTTGATTACACAATGTACTTACTAAAACCAAACCACCTGGACATACGAGAACTCTACGACATGGTCAGTGATGATCTTAGTCGACTGGATCTTCCTAACTCTCTGCGCGGAGTTGACAATATCGAAGTCATTGCATGTAGGTAAACTGAATAACTCGCAACACCCTAACTAGACGCCATTAATTTTTCCTTGCTGCAGTAAATGCCACCAATTTTCTAAGTATTGGACATTTCACAGATACTTCAGTGGCACCTACAATTCCTACAATGCCCTTTACCACTATTACTCCAACCCTGGTATTCAGTCCTTCAACGCTACCCACCAGCTATGTTAGCGTAGATACGATGCCAATCACAACAACTACGACAACACCATCATCGACATCATCTATTTCTCCGACCACGATACCAGTTCTAGCCACCACAACGCTTCCTGTCCCGACGGAGCCACCGGAACCACCATGCTGTGAGAGGGTGAACGGGCTGTGCGAGTGGGTTGAACCAGAGTGTGAGCACTTGGATGAAAGTATTAGAAAGAATGAAACATGGACAGAGGAAATGTGTGATGAAATACATCCGGATGATATAACGGAGTACCAAGAGAGATTCCAAATGTACAAAGACATGTTGAAGAGACAGAAGTTTGCTCGGGTAACACGTTTCAATTCATATTTCAGGCGTTTCCCTTTTCAAAATATTCGTATTTTACATTTAAGTAACCACATCAAATCTTTGACTATACAATCAGAAGAATAATGTTTTGCCGGTACCAGGATATCTCTGATATAGACAAAGAGTCAAGCTAGTCTTCGATACTTTACAGAGTAGAAAACAGACTACAAATGCAATGAAAGCGCTTGATAGCATGGGAGATGTGCTACTTGGCAAAAGCGACAAAGACTCCAACATTACTTTGGAATCTCCTAAACTGAAAATGTCCGTGGCAAAGATTCCAGCTGGCAATGGTATTTTGTGTTCTACCTTAACACCACCTTTCTTTGATTTATTTTTTCAATAATTTACAATTTAGCAAAGCAAGATCTTCTGCAACTTAAACTAAATTATCTGCTAAGGTACCATGGGCGGCATGAACTACCCAGGCTCAGCCTTGGAGGGTCAAGAAAACGTTGGAGCCAAGACAATGGAATCAGCCAATCCGTTCACCTACAGTGACTCTGCATCTCAAGTTAAAACCAACGTGAAGGCCTTGTCGTTCACCTATCCTAATGGCACTGCTATAAAGATGGAGAACACCAGTGAACCCTTTAATATTTGGCTTGATGGTAAGCTTTCTGTACAATTTGATTAACCTGGGTTTGACAAATGCACATTTTCGCATAGGAATTTTCTATTGTGACAACTGACTCACATTCTGATTTTGATATTTTCATAATTTGACCTCAGGAAAACCCGACAAGGTTCCAAATGCTTTGAATTACACTCACTTCATCGACACTAAAACACTTAAGATGTCTTACCACACTGTCGTTCTGCCTGGAAATGATTCTGGCCTCCATCTTGAAATCATTCCACAAAATCCAGAAGACAAATACCGGGTGAAAGTTCTGTCCTGTTGTGTTCCGCAATTTTACAACTTTTCCCTTGGGGAAAATAGTGGATAAATAATTTATTTAACAAGGATTGAGCCAATTTTTCATTTATGTGCTTTGCACGCAATTTTAGGTGTTTGTCAGTTATCTGGATTTTCCAAATAATACCCACTACGACTACATGACGGAAATGCCACATGAGGACCCGACTTGGGACACAGACCGGGAGGAGGAAATAGCTCAACTTCCGTACCTCGTGTTTCCTCCGCCTGAAGTGTCAAAGTACAACGGATCTTACAGGATTGGAATTCAACTGATTGGTACCATTTTCTTTTCAATAAAAATAATAGGCATTGGAATAAGATATTTCAATTAAAATACAATGTTTGACATTATGTGTTGCTTCCATCAATACCTCACCATAATATAAGATAATACTTTTATTTCTCTTGGAGTTTTGCTGGCTCGTGTGCAGCAGACAGGTTAAGCTGTGAACTTTTGTCCCTCTACCAAGTACCCTCTATGTTCCCTCCCATTGTCTTCCTCCCTATGTACCCCCATTTGTCCTCTCAAAGTGGTCCACATGTTTCCTTCTCTTGTGTTTGTCCATACACTATAGCCAATCTGAGGTGTTGAATGGGTCACCTTAATTTGCAGAAGAATCTAATTTTTTCCCCAGTACCCTCTTGAAAGCTTTATGAACCCTGAAGATAGACCAATAAGTCGACTCTAAAGAACTAGAAAAAAAAATTTGATACATATTTACACCAATCTACAAGGATTTGACCTATTATTTCCCCTCGTTTGATAGGTATATTTCACATTTTTAGAGACGAAGCTTTCTCTGGTGGAAGGAGAGAACAATGGAAATTACTCCTACTCGTTCAGAGCCTTCTTGTCTGGCTGCCGATTCTGGAATGAAGAAGAAGAGAGCTGGTCTACTGACGGCTGTACCGTATGTGACCTAAAACAAAGAGATTTATTTGTAGCTAAGAAAAATCAGTGAACACTACTACTACTGTAATGGCGATCTGATACAAATATCTATTCTTAAAGAAGCTTCAAAATTAATATAGATTGGTAACTCAACTACTATGTACCGGACTCAGTGCCTGTGTAACCACTTGACATCTTTCGGTGGCGACTTCGCAGTTCCTCCCAACACCATTGACTTCAGCACAGTGTTCAGTTTGGAGAATTTCCTGGAGGCCATGCCCGTTTTCTGTACAGTTGGAATAATCCTCGTATTGTATGTGATTGTTTGTATCTGGGCCCGACGAGAGGACAAAAAGGATTTGATCAGGGTGAGACAAAAATGTCTCACAGTAGTATAATATAATTTCCATACTGACACGTAAAAAGATGCATGAGAAATAATCAAAGGTACAATGATGTACACTAATCAAACTTCATTTTTCAATTGGAATGTTCTAGTTTGAAAATTGTTTTGAAACATGTGCTGTAATAGTTACTCAATTAACTGCTGCAAAATTTCAGTGGGGAGCTGCTCCTTTGGAGGATAATTTACCATCTGACAAGTATCACTACCAGATGACTGTCTACACCGGGACCAAGAAGCAAGCTGGAACAACATCCAAGATTTCTTTCATCCTGTCCGGAGATGAAAGCGATACTGGAGTCAGAAGGCTCTTTGATGGCAAAAGAAAGGTAAATAACTCCCAATTTTACTCTTACTATCTGTTTTTTCACTATACTGATGTACAGGATTCTTTAAATATTTTATGACCAAACAGCAAAAAAAGGCTAATCTACATTTTTCTTTGGTGAGCTTTCAGATTAAATGATTTCTGAAACAAGAAAATACTTAGATCTACACTAATCTTTCGTTTAATTTTCATGAAAATATGGTTCAATGTAATCAGATGTCTCTGTTGGTTAGGAACATGAGAGCGGTAGCATTTGTAACTACGTACTGAGTGTGGAGCAGAGTTTGGGACCGCTGACCTACCTCCGCATATGGCACGACAACAGTGGAAAGGGCAAAAAGAGATCTTGGCAACTGGGTCAAGTCATTCTGACAGATCTGCAAACCAATGAAAAGTATGCCTTTAGTTATCCGCAGTGTTACTCGTCATCCTTTTCTTAAAAAATATATTGACAAAGAGATACACTTGGAAATATATTGTTGATGTATTATTAGCCATTTTGGTTCCCCGGTTCCAACATTCCACGTGGACTTTTGCCTCTGGTTTTAATTCGAACCTGAACTTGATCTTGTTTTGAATAATTAAACATTGAAATGATTTGGCAAATAAAACTCTGTTTCTTTATTCACCAGGTTTGTGTTCCTGTGTGATCGGTGGCTGGCTGTAGAGGAAGATGATGGTCAAGTGGATCGCATTGTGCCTGTGGCTGGGATGAAGGACCTTACCTCGTTCAAACATCTCTTTAACGGTTCCATCAGGAAGAAGATGGCGAACGACCATATCTGGGTGTCAGTGCTGAGCAGACCTACACGCAGTAACTTCACCAGGGTACAGAGGGTGTCCTGCTGCGTAGCTCTCTTGTTCCTCACTATGATCACGAACTGTATGTTCTTCCGAGGCGATGCTGAACAGTCAGAGGAAAAAGTCGAAGCTATCAATGTAAGTGACAGATGCTTTTTTATTTACTGCATTTGCAGTCAGCTATGTTAAGTTGGTTTCCCTTTTTCGAACTAATCGGATTGATCACACAATGATCTTTGTGAAAAAGTTGAACAATCTGCTCAGAAAAGAAAGAAATCTTACTTACTGGATATCCACTACCAATTCTAGACGAGTCGCAATTGACGCATAATTAAAAAAAAAACTTAGGAAAATCTGCAAAGTGAACAACTACCTCTACTGTCTGACGTCGTACATTTTAAAACCACAAATATTTTTGTCTACCATTTGTTTATTTGTAGCTTGGACCGATTTCGTTCACTATGACTCAGTTGGTGATCAGCATCCAGACAACTCTGATCGTCTTTCCTCCCTCCATGTTCATTGTTGTCGTGTTCAGAAAGTCCAGAACCAAGAAAAACACAGTGCAGCAGACGAGCCAGCAGGTAAAATATATCCTTGAGATTGAGGTGAAATGATGTTTGCAAAATGGTAGATATCCCCGGGTCACTGCCAAACATCTGTTTTGGAAATAGGGTAAAAATAACTAAAATTCAGCTTAATTCTAACACACAGGCTTCAAAGAAGTTCAAATGGCGAGCTCTGCAAGGCAGTGGCTCCTCTCTCTGGTACAACACTAAACGAAGCCGCATGGATAAGTTGAAGGACAGCGTAAGAAACATCGTTAATTTCCACAAGAGATCCAAGTACGCCGAGGAAGAGACGTACCGAGCTACGTCTGCCAGATCCAAGATGGTTCCCAAGAAAAAGAAGAAGGGATTCTTTTTGCCTTTCTGGTGGGTCTACATCGGATGGTTTGGTAAGTATCGTTTCCATTGCCCCTGCAGGGCTTGCTAATTGTTACTGAGTAGTATTGGTGGCGTATCATTATCTTGAATTAATATACAATTTGTCATCATTCCAATTTTCTAAGTATCTGTAAGACACTTAATAACGAACTACTTATTTAGTTTGCATCCTGACTATCTTGGCCTCTGCTTTCTTCACCGTCCTGTATTCGATGGAATGGGGTCGAGAGAAATCTCTCGACTGGCTGGCGACCTTCTGTCTGTCATTCTTCCAATCAGTGATCGTGGTTCAACCAATCAAGGTATTTCAGTGAACCCATAAAACAAAACATCGATGCAAGAAAAGAAAACTGTATGTCTGTCTGAGCAATCAACACACGATCAATTCAATTTACAGTAGATCTGCAGTTTAAAATATTTAACTAATCCATAACACCTCAATCCTTTGAAGTATATTACGAGCCACTTGCCACTTTCCGTGCAGGAAAATAAATTGTGTGCGAATGTTTGTTACGTGTGAACCCATCAAATCCGTTGATTACCACAAATTTGGTGATCAATAAACTATTTTGTCCCTAGAGTAAAAAACTTAATTCACCAATCCGATACAAAGCTTATTCCCAGAAAAGAATTATCACTATTTCTTGTCTTGTTTTTTATCAACGTTAAGGTTTTGTTGTTCGCGGCCTTCTTGTCCTGTGTGCTGAGGAAACCAGATCTGGATGACGATGAGGAAGCTTTTGATGACGGAAGCACAATTCCGATAGACGATGAACTTCTCAACTGTGATCAGGACAAACTCCAAGGTGAGTGGAGTTTTTTTTTTATTTGCGGAAGTTGAACAGAGATAGTAACATATTTTCAAGTTAAAATTCATGTTAGTAAAACAGAGATGCAAACGAGGCAAACGAATAGACAGCGCCATAGTTTAATTTTATAAACTTGAAGTAAAACTTACAGTTTTTGCAATATATGAATTTTCGATGAAAAATATCTAATATTCATGTCTCGTGTTTCTTTCAAACAGAAAGTAAGATTCTCTCTCTTTCTCTTTCTCTCTCTCTTCCTTTATAGACTACTGTATTGCAAAACAATAATTCATTCCTAGCGACGGAATGCTTAAGATTTAAGTCTATTGCCATGACTTTTTAATATATTTCATTGGACCGGACTAAAGACCCTTTCATACTGAGCGATTGCGGCTGCGATTTCTCTCATTGCAAAGCATAATGAGTTGTACATGATTCAATGGAAGTGTTGACACTGAGCAAATGTGATAACATTACCAGCTTCTATAAAGCCCATTGCAAGAAAAAGCAACTCGCAGTCTCAAATCGCACAATGTGAACGGTCTTCACGGTTTGTAATATTTCATCTCATTCTGGCTTATGTCTATGAATGAAAATTAGAATGTACCATTACAAAATGTACAACTACACGTACAATCACTCTTCGTCGCCCATCACAACCTTGCATCTATCCATTTACAAAATAAATGACAATAAAGGCGCATGTGGTATGTATTATTCCGATGTTCAAATCCTTAAGAGCAAGGGAAATGCGCTGATAGAGCAAACAAGAACTGCACGCTCTAAAGTTACTGCAGTTATTCAATGTACTCTTAACAATTTTAGAAACATGAACTTTTAAAATATAATTAGCGCCCATGGATTTGATCGTAACATCTAATATTTTGTGTGAACAGGCACAAAAAGCTAGCTTGGGGGCTCTTTAGCATGACGAGATCAAAATATTTTCTATTTTATCTCTGTTTTGCAGAACTAATGGAGCGTCGAAAGCAGGCGGCGGCAGATGTCCAGCCTCCAGACATGGAGTCTCTGAATGCCGCCAGAGAATTACGAATGAAGGAGATGGCGATGGAAGCGCTGCTCAAGGAGATCATCACCTACGCCATATTCGTGCTCATCGTCTTCTTCCTTTCGTATCAGGCCAGAGACTCCGACTCTTTCATCTACGCCGAGAACATCAAAAACACCTTCTTCAGGAACTCCCCTACATTTGATGGAGTGAGTTTGAACTGTTTTGTATCTGCTTGTAGTCCTATCAGGAGCTGTTCTATGTTCTCTTCTGTCTTACTATTAAGAGTTCAGAAATTAACGTGGGAAAGGGTGAGAGAGGTTTGAATAAAACTCAAAATGATGGGACAATCTTAAATTTCACAATGTTCCTAAATCGCTACGATTAAAAAATTGCCCACCACAGATCAGCAAACAACCTCAGTACTTCCAATGGATCCACAGTACTCTGCTTCCTAACCTGTATTCTGGGAAGCACTACAACGGAAGTGACTTGAACTGGCGAGAAAAACTGCAGATTGACGACAGAGTTACTATACGTCTGGGTGTAGCGCGGATCAGACAACAACGGATTAAAGATGGTCAGTAACTTGGTTCTATTCTTGAGTACATTGCATCCCAGTGGCGAATGTGGGGGAGCGGCCGCCCTATTGAACCTACATTTCTCTATTTTATGGGGAGGCAGTTGAAAACTGCAGTAAATCACAGGTTGGTACACCTACTGACGGTCCTGGAGGGTGGGGGGTTCACAAAAGGGTGAATAGCTTACTTGCTTCTCATTCATAATATTTTTACGATTTAGATGTTCTAAATAGGAGTCAAATAAGGCTTCTTAATAGTAAAACTACTGACTAAGACTGGTACCACTCCAGACATCACCAGAAACTCAAATAGCTTATTCGTGGCCTACTATTCATGACCTTTGTGAATTTGTGAAACCCTCCCCATCCCGGGTCTGGCCCAGAATCCTTGGTTTTTAGACAGCTACCACATTAAAAATGATGAAATCTAAAGCGCAATAAGTCAACAGACAAGTTGTCGTAATGTTTGTTTTAAATTATTTGCTTTTCATTATGATTTTCATAAATTCATTTCAGATACCTGTAACGTAGAGGCTGTGTTTAAGAAGGTCATAAAGCACTGTCGTGATGATTACAGCTGGACGGCCGACGATACAAAGGACTATCTGACGGGCTGGGTCAAACCGACCCCGGGCAACATGAGGAGACACTCCCTCAAGGATTGTTACATGGACGACCTCCTCGGAAACCAAACATCTCTCAGGTTGATCATTTATAGATTGAGTAACAGTTACCACATAAATTCCGAGGACCATATCAGCCTAGTCATGAAACGTTACTTTGTACTGTAATAATAAAACCTTTTGGAGCTAAAATACTGAGAGGCGTTTGATTGCTGTGTGTGTAATTCTTGCTATATCTATCGATTTTAGAGATGAAGAGAGCCCATGGATCTATAGGAACTCGGTTGAACTGAAGCAAGCCCCATACGCTGGAACACTGGCGATGTACAAAGGCGGCGGATATACCTTCACATTCAAACGAACCAGAGAAGACACCGAAAGACTATTGAAGGTA
>JBCAUG010398137.1:0-16336 GCA_038406175.1 Haplosyllis leylae
CTGCAGTTGAAACCTTGAACTATCAACAATTACATACAAATATCAGTACATGTGAGCTTTATTTGGCTAATATAACACAGGGCTTATTGGGAATGGAGGAGGTCTATCAGATGATGACTTCTTCCATTTAACTTGCCACATTGAACTGTGACTTCAAAATAAAATCGAAAATGGACAATTTGTAGATCTAGACAAATTGCTCCCCCGGGATAGGTGGTCACCTTTTGATGGTTGTAATACAGCAGCTGAAGAAAGTAAGTTTGAGTGGATCCAGCATGACGGTAACACTTTCTTCATGCCTAAAAGGACTAATCGAATAACAGGGTTAAGGAAATGGGAGCAAGCTTTTCACGTGTATGTGACAATATATTGTAGCAAAAATCCTGCCAGGTCCAGAGAGATCTGGCAGTACATATCAGTAATCAATACGGCATCAAATTCCTTTGTTTTGGATATTGTCTATGGTTATGACATTATTTTCAGACAATTAATGGAATTTAATCCTGCTCACAGTTGGGCAGTTACATAAAATCAGATGTGGAACCTGTCAATGAGAGATCCACTCCCCAACAAAAACAAATTCCATGGAGGGACCAATAATTACAGTGAGGGGAATTCCTCCAGTTTTGCAACTGCAAAAGTGAATAAAAAGAATGATTATTGCTGGAGTTTTAACAAAGGCATTAAATGTAAGTGGGGAGCCAAATGCCGTTACATTGAGAGGTGCAAATATTGTGATTCAAATGCACATGGAGTCTATGCTTGTCCAAAGCTGGACAAGAAAGAAACACACAAAAAATCCCCGGGCCAGCAAGGAAAATCCAGGGAAGTAGTGAAGGACTAAATCCTAAAATAAATTTCATTTGTGCAAGGAAGTACTCAAAAAAAAATATATATATATATATGTTGCTCTATTGAAGTCAGTGTTGTGGTACAGAACAATTAACCTGAATTAATTAGGCATTACAGACTTACTGCAAGAAGTTTTGGAATATAGCAACACAGATGTTAAAAGCATCATAATGCCTGTAAATTGGGCAGCTTTAGAGAAATTACTGTAAGAGTCAGATTATGACTGGGCTAAAACCAAATACTTAACTAACAGCTTCAGGTTTGGTTTTTGATTAAGGTATGAAGGCCCCCTTATGGGGAGGCAACATACTGCTCCGAATTTAAAGCTCAGAGTGGGGTCAAAATTAGAACTCTGGAACAAAATTATGTTGGAAGTGAAAGCTCGAAGGTATGCGGGACCATTCAAACAACCTCCTTTCCAGAATTTTGTACAGTCTCTAGTAGGTTTGGTACCAAAAGATAAAGGTAAAAAGACTAGATTGATTTTTCATTTGTCATACCCGAAAGACGAGAACTCTGTAAACTCAGGTATTAGCAAGGAGTTTACTACTGTAAAATATCCAATTTCACGGAAGCTGTTAAATTATGTGTCGCAGCTGGAAAAAATGCCAAATGTGGGAAAAGTGACATGTCCATGGCTTTCAGGCACGTCCCACTTTTGCCGGAATGTTACTGTCTGTTGATCCTCAAGGCTCATCACCTAGTCACAGATGAACTCAGTTGGTTTCTGGACAAATGTCTCCCATTTGGAGCATCAATTTCCTGTAAAATTTTCCAGGATTTTAGTGACTGTGTGGCACATTTAGTGTGACATAGAACCAGGAAATCACTGGTTAACTATTTGGATGACTCCTTTTTTGTGGACTTGCTAAAAGCAATGTGTGATGGACAAGTACAAACTTTCTTAGTCATGTACCAAGAAACTAGATTCCCTGTAGCTTTGGAAAAAACTTTTTGGGGAAAAAACTTACTGACTTTCCTATAAATGTTAATTGACACATTCAATCAGGTCATCTGCATTCCCACAGAGAAAATAGCCAAAGCTTTAGATCAAATCACTTACTTCCTCAACAGGAAGAACAAAAAGGTCACTGTGATACAGGTGCAAAGACTTTGTGGGACCTTAAACTTTATTAACAGAGCAATAGTCCAGGGTAGAGCATTTGCAAGAAGGTTGTATGCAATGGTCCCAGCTAAGGCATCAAAACTGCAGAAACCGCACCATCACATTAGAATTTCTGCAGAGAACAGGATGGATCTGGAAGTCTGGAATATATTTTTAACATTTCCACAGGCTTTCTGGAGACCATTTATTAATACAGGCATAAGTTTGGCAGTTGACATTGATATGTATTCAGATGCATCTAAAAGTGGGAAGCATGGGGTAGGTGCCTATTGTAACAAAAGCTGGACATTTGCTCAATGGAGCAAACACTTCATTAAAAATTGTGATCCGAGTATCGAATACCAAGAACTATTTGGGGTCACTACGGCTGTATTGCTATGGATCAAAAGATTCAAAAACAAAAGTATTTGTCTGTTTACAGATAACCAAAGTGTGCACAATATTGTAAACAACACCTCAAGTAAATGCAAAAATTGTATGGTGTTGATAAGAATGATAGTTTTGGAGAGCCTCAAATGGAATGTAAGAGTATTTGCAAAATTTGTTGAGATGAAAGAAAATGAAAAAGCGGATGCAATATCACGGTTAGATTATGCCAGATTCAGAAGGGCTGACTCTTCTATGAATGAAAAACCAGATCAAATGCCTGAATTAATCTGGCCAGTAGAAAAAATTTGGATCCCAAAGTGTTGCGGGGAATGTTGAAAATTACAGTCAAGCAACGGCAACAAATTTTAAACAGTTTTCTAATGTAATGTCTTCAATTATTTTATTAGGCACGAGAACCTTGATGAAGAAAAATCCATATTTTCAACCATGTCAAGAATATCCACCAACAGTATTGAAAGAATTGTTAATGACCTAATTATGAAGCAAAACAGGAATTCAACAAATGACATGTATTTGCGAGTCTGGAGACAATTTAACAAATTTCTTATCAGGTTAAACAGGAGACTGGGTACATGGGAAGACCAGGTTCAGCTGTTCGTGGCTTACAAAATAGATGAAGGTTTACAATCCAGTACAGTTAAAAGTTATGTTTTGGCCATCAAGAAAACATTAATGAACGACAGGTATGCTTGGGATGATAGCAAAATATTACTATCATCAATGACAAGAGCCTGTCACTTAATTAATGACCACATATGTACAAGGTTACCAATACAAAAAGGTTTACTCGAGCTGATACTGTTTGAAGTTCAGAGAACTTTTGGCAATGACAGCCACAATTTTTGGAGATGATCTATAAGGCCATGTTTGCATTAAGCTACTACGGGTTGATGAGAATTGGTGAAATCACTCTGAGTGATCATGTAGTCAAGGCAAAGGACATCCATCTAGCTTTGAATAAGCAACAATTGGTGGTGATGCTGTACTCATGCAAAACCCATGGTAAAGAATCCAGACCTCAGAAAATTAAAATATTGTCACTCCTGTTGGGCAATTCACTGCAGGCGCAACACACCAATAGATATTTTTGTCCATTCAAGCTTACCCACGATTATATGAGAATCAGGGGAAATTACAAAACAAATAAAGAACAATTTTTCATATTCAGAGACAGAACACCAGTTACCCCAAATACGGCACGGTCAGTCCTCAAGTCCATGATTAGTAAGATAGGTTTGGATAACTCTCTTTATGGAATGCACAGCTTCAGGATTGGACAAACGATTGACCTCAGTAAATTTACTGATTTGGATGATCTTCATCAGATCTGCAGGTGGAGATCAAATGCAGTATTCTGGTACATCCGTACCTAATTCATGTGTATGCAATTAATTATCCTCACTGTTTACATTTTTAGAGCCCACTCCAAGCCTCCAGAAAGTATGGCTAATAGGAGACAATTTCCTTGCATCCACATACAGAAATTATTTCAAGAAGGGAGCTGATAATATGTACTTGAAGACACATTTTGACACCACAGCTTTCTGTGGCAGTCGCTTCAGTGACAAAAACTCGAATGTCCTTAGTAGATTACAAATTTCTTTCGTCAAAGCAATAAACAGTGCATGTCCTTACCACAGTACATAATATTTATACTAGAAGATGAATTGATTGAACACCTGGGTTTTCACAACACTGGAAGATCACCATTATATGGTAACTGGTTGGAATGGTTAACTAAATGTGTGACAGAAGCTGTAGACACAAAGAAAAACTATTTACCAGACAAAGCAAAGGATGACAGCCCAATGATATACTGGGCACAATTACCAGCAAACATTAACTATGGTCCAGATCATGCAGATAGTAGGCATAAATTTAATTTAACTCTGGAATCGCTAATCAAAAACACTGGCAACATGAGAGTTCTCAAGTTAAAAGAAGTATGGGATCCAAATGACAACAGTTTAATCAAATATAACCAAATGTCAGAAATGGAATCCACCAAATTCTACTGAGGTTTGGATTCAGCATTCCAATTGAATGTGCTCAAATGATTGGAGTACATGGCACACAAGAATGCAAAGTCATACTGGAACAAAACCAGAACTAAAGAAACACCAAACAAGTCAAGCAGTGACCCTGTCTACAAAGTTTTCGCACAAAGACAAAGGCATGATGCCGATTTTGAACAACATGATAAACACCATTGGTCAAGAACACCAATGAGTGAAGAAAGAAGAAAGGATAGATTCTTACTACCCCGCCCCCGTGATCAATGGCATAGCATCAAACAATAATGTTGGATTCACAGAACAATAATTAACTAACTTTCATTTAATAGAGTACACTGCAATCAAATATTCTCAGTCTACTTCCTACCATTCGCATTTCATTATACTTATTATAAATTATATCATTGTTAACTTGTTCATTGCTCATGTTACTCTATTTTCCAGGTTGGAATTCCAGGTTGTCATTGTAATTTGATATTAGTCATATTTACATTATATCTATATACTATTGTGTATGTATGTTTTAAAGTCACTGGCAAGCTGCCATAATTAGTTCTTGAATTTTGCATATGCTCTAAATATCTTTTATCTTTTTGGATCTCACTGTTTTCATTTGGGGAAAGACCTGGCTGATACAATTAGGGGTCACATCATCAAGGCCTTACGTGGCATATGGGCATGAAAAAATTGGAGATCCTGACAACATATTTAGTCATCATAGTGACTGATAATTCACATATGTGAATGAATCTGGTTAACCATTGGGCTGGTGCCCGTACATTTTTATGTCATTTTAGGGTTGCAGTATACCTGAGGGAGCAATTGTGTCTCTCTTTCCAATTCTGTAGCTCTGAAAATAAAGCTCAATTATCTATCAATTGGTGTTTTTCTTCTTGAAGCAAAGTGACATTTTATGCCAATAAAATGGGTTTTGCATAAAGGAGAACAAATGTGTACTCCCTGTCCTGTGGCAGGAAAATGGGGGTGCTGACATCATGACATCACCAAATTGACATCACTGCATTTTGAACTGCAACCCTCAGTTCAGGCTTGAATTTCAGAGCCCACCCAGCCCACCCCTTTTCATGGCTTTTTCTCCAATTTACAAAAAGGAAAATTTGCCATAGGGCATATGGGCATGAAAAATTGGAGATCCTGACAACATATTTAGTCATCATAGTGACTGATAGTTCACATATGTGAATGAATCCGGTTAACCATTGGGCTCGTGCCGGGACATTTTTATGTAATTTTAGGTTTGCAGTATACCTGAGGGAGCAATTGTGTCTCTCTTTCCAATTCTGCAGCTCTGAAAATAAAGCTCAATTATCTATCAATTGGTGTTTTTCTTCTTGAAGCAAAAAAAAAAAATTGAAAAAAAAATTCCGGGGGGGTGGCCAGGACTTGGGTACCCCTCACATACCGAGACCCCCCACCCCTACCTCCCGGTATCCCCCCCCCCCGTGATACCCCCCTGTGAACGGACAGACACATGTGAAAACATTACCTTCCCCACTCCTTCGGAATGCAGGCGGTAACAAACACAGACTCACAAAGTCAACGATTCAACCCTTCTTGATGCATTTCAACATTGACCAGTTTTATTGGTAACTCATAACCATACCTTGCTGGTTTGTGAAGGGAATTTTGCTCAAAAATTTTCGAATATTTCCATGAGAGGTGAAAAATAATATTCCATGCAAAGGTACATGTGCTTGAGGTTGAACCCATGCAAAGTTGGAAAACTTGAAAACATGGTAAAACTAAAAATATCACTTGGGTGGAGGAGATCTTTGGCGGCAATGTAGATCAATCTGGATCTAATTTTTTTCCAAGTCTAGATCCGATTTTTTTTCTGAGTCTAGATTTAGATCTAGATCTCACTAGATCTAGGTCTAAGATCTAAATTTTTTCTGAGTCTAGATCTAGATCTAAAATTCTTTTTAGAATCTAGAATCAGATTTAAATGTCAATTATTTTCTGAGTCTAGATCTAGATTTAAGATCTAAATTTTTCTTAGTCTAAATCTAGATTTACGTCTAATTTTTGTTCTGAGTCTAAATCTAGGTCTAATATTTTTCCAAGTCTAGATCTAGACCTTTTATTGAGTCTAGATCTAGATCAAGATCTCAATTTTTTCCAAGTTTAGATCTAGATTTAAATTTTTTTCCAAGTCCAGACCTAGCTCTAAATTCTTTCTGAGTCTAGATCTAGATCTAGATCTAAATTCTTTCTGAGTCTCAGTTTTTCTGACTTTAGATCTAGAACTTTATCTAAAATTTTGAGTCTCAGTTTTTCTGACTTTAGATCTAGAACTTTATCTAAAATTTTTCTGAGTCTAAATCTAGATCTAAATTTTTCCCAAATCTCGACCTAGATCTAAATTCCTTTTCTGAGTCTTTTCCTTACAGGTTTTCTTCTACCGTCAGAAGGGCTTCAAATTGTAAAAAGATTTGTATTTTGATTTGTCTCACAAGTCTCACAGGCTTGACCAGCTCTGCTGGGAGATGTTGAAACATAACTTTTGATTTTTGTTGGGAAAAATTATTACCATTCTCAATCAGTGTTAATTTGATCTTTTTTGGACACTACTCTACTTGCAAAACCACTGAAAAATTGAAGAGCTAAGTGGGTTAGTTTAGAATTGGATTCGTGCGCCCTAAAGTCGATTTTAATTTTGATTGCAAGAGGTTTATTGTAGTTTTTCCGGCCCCCGTACATAGTACCACGGGAAGGTAATGTTTTCAGTTTGTCCACTGAGGGGGGGGGGGTACCCTGTGGTCTCTGGTTAATAGGTTTTTTTCCTTGGTCTCTGGTTGTAGGTCCTTTCTGGGGGCACCCCAACCTAGGATAGGGGTGACCCCAGAAAGAACAGGGGTACCCCCAGACAGGAAAGGGGTACCCCCAGATAGGACAGGGGTACCCCCAGACAGGACAGGGGTACTCCCCGGCCACGACACGAAGTAACCCTGGCCAAGACAGGGGGTACCTCACCAGCCAGGACAGGTTGTACCCCCTGCACAGTACAGGGGTACCGCCTCCGACAGGGAAGCAACTGATGCTACGCCGCGGGCGGTACGTCTCTAGCGGTCACGTAGGAGGACTTTCTTGTTTTGTCAGATTTTGAATTTTGATAGAAAAGGTTACAAAAATTATCTTTGAATAGTTTAAATTTTTCTTGAGATTTTCCAATCTCATATTTTTAGCAAAAAGTTCAATTATCTATTCAACATTCCTGATTATATATCGCAAGGCGCCAATAAAACTCTTACAATAGTCAACAACTCACCTTTCCTATTAGATTAAATGGCGCTTCATAAAAAATTAACATACCAAAATGATACAAGATAAGGTGGGTTAGGTAGATACGTTCAAAGCATTTTGTTTTTGTCATGTTTATTCTTGCCCATGCCTTTCAATTTGCTCTTTTAGAGAAATAACAAGTTTAGAAACCCATACCGTCCCCAAGGGACAGAAGACTCATATTCATTGCTCAAAGCTGTATCAACTTTTATGCTACTGCTTTGTTCTTGTTTGGGCGGACAATGAAAACTAATATGATGGAAATGTAGACTTCGGATTAGATAGGCTTTTATTTATTAGATAGAATTAACCAGCTTCACATAACAATATCAGAAGCTATCACCAGGATTACGGTTTAACAATGGACCAAAGTGACCAACACAATGAACTCTATTATCTGACCACAATAGACTAATATTACACTGGACCTGTTTTTACACAAGCGCTTTTTCATGATGTCGCTTTGGGGATGACGTACAATGGCACATTTTCACTATGTAACAATAGAACTAAATGATTAGACTTTCCAGGCTTAATAGAATCTATGTGAAACTATTGAGTGCAGTTTTCTATAGTTAATTACCAGCGATGTGTTATTGGGAGTATAAGCTATAGAATTCGGCCCATTTACTACTGGCAAAAAGCCTAAACTGAACCATTCAACTTGTAAGGATAAAACACCTGCAAAGGAAGCCTATTGTGCTAGCTTAATTGAGAAGCTTTTAATATGTGTTTTTAACATTAATGGTCTTATTGGAGGTCTTTCAGTGTTCTTATAATGTCTATTAGACTGTAGGAGACCTGGGACATGTACACAAATAACAAGATGGGGAAGGTCAGTAGCTTGTCTAAAAACTTTACACAGAATTGTGAAATATAACACAGAAATATATATAAGTCTACTTTCTTATGACAAAAAGTATAAATCTACATTCTTGTATTATTTCTTTCTCCTTTCGGCAAACTCTTTATGCCTTTTATTCTTTTCAATCAAGTTTTTCATGATACGTATTTCTGGTAGATCTGGCAGATCTGTCAGATCAAGAAGTGGATTCCTACTCCTCGCTGTTGTATGTGTTAATTATTTGATAAAGTACACATAATCTAGCAAGTACTGGAAATATTAAATGACACTTACCTTTAAAATTTATATTGTGATAAGTCTAGAATTGCTTTTAATTTCTGTCAGATCTGACAGATCTGTCAGATTTGCTCATCGTGAAAACCCCGACTGTCTAGTTTTAATTTATTTTTCATACCTTTAAATATTTGTTTGTAAAATTCTCTTTGTTTTACTCGAAATACTCTTTGTTTTACTCGAAATAGAAATAATCGAGTTTTTCCTAAACAGAGATACATTCTGTAGATTCTACAGAATCACGAGAAAACAAAAAAAAATCCAGTAGCAAAATGTAAACCGGACTGGGAAGTGAACCCAGGGCCTCTGACTTTACTGCCTGCATGCTACTAGCTGAGCTAATTCCCCTATTTGCTGGAAGTCACAAACCTTTAGATCCTTACATATTTGTACTCTGTTGATTCTTGGACTTAGAGGATTTTTGGGAATCAATAGACCAGACAAATTCAAGAAAGCAACATGAAACACTTCAGAAATACATGTTTTAAAATTGAAGAAAATTATATGAATATCACGAATCGAACTATGTAAAAGTTGAAACGTGTAATATTCCCTGTGGGAAAAGTGTGCCTGTCAGCATGTTTGTCTTTTTACATTTTGTCGCGATAAGAAAATGTCACCAGTATTACACTTTATTAGTTTTTATTAGTCAATACTCTCCAGTCAGCAACTGGTGCAACAATCCTCTTCTCTCAGGGGTGGACAGCAGTTATTTGTGGGTGTTCAGTTCATGCACTGAGCCCAAATTGGGTGAGTTCTACATGCTGGAGGAGGGGTGGTGCTTGGGAATGACCAGTGTCTAACAGTTAATGATGAATCTGAATACCCTCCTTGGAGTACTCCCACTAGAAGAACACAAACTAGCAGGTTCTAGGTAGATTTTTTTTAGAAAAGTCCAACATGAGGTGGAGTGGTTTTACAGCACAGTATAATGATAAGCCACACTCAGGTCTAGCAACTGCACATTTGACACATAAGATATTGTTACAGACATCACTAGTACACAATACAAACTGCAAGTACAGTCTAAAAATGGCAAAAACTGTAGAAACAGCAAAAGCCCTGACATACAAGAACAGGAGTGTAGTCACTAAGACTGAGTGCAATTCAAGTAATTTCAGTAAAAGAGACAATAGTTTACTTACTGAGTACATTGCTACTTAGACTCTAACAGATTAAATAAGTAGGAGAGTTGTGGGCTCACAACCCTCCTTGACCCTGAAAGAGTGTGCAGTGCATTCAGAATGCTCAAATAAGCCTTTTGAGACACCTTCCACAAGATCCAGGAGGAGAGTTGTGAGAGTCACTGCTACCCTCTACCTGAGAAGTTCCTGCTGTGTAGCTTCTTAACAGTCTGGTGGTCACTCTGGAGGTCCTACTTTCCTTGGCATGCAGGCCTCTTTTATAGTTCTAGCTTGACCACATGCATATCAAGTAGATTCTAAACCTTACAAAATAGTTCCCCAAAGGCCCAAATAGATACCAATACACCCTGCTACCTTTGGCTACTCTCCTCCTATAAAGGAGGTACTGGAAATGAATAACCTAGATTGGGATCACCTTCAACATATTTGAGCTGCACAGTTGCACTTGCACACTGAACCTGATTGGTCCATAATAACCATGGATTATGCAAAGGGGTCTGATTGGCCCTGGCAGTGTGCATGTGAGGGGGATATGCTGATTGGACAAGGCTGGAGGGTAGTGACATTATTGGGCTCTGATTGATGCATGTCCACAAAAGAGTGATGTGATCAATATAACCATATGTTCCATATGCTAAATCAACCAAAATGAGGTAATTACAATATCATACTACTCTACAGGCCTCTAAGTAATTTTTAACCTGTTACAACAAAAACTAAATGTGAAATATGTTCATTATTTCGTCAGTTGAATTAACAAATTACATTGTTATAATCTTTCATAGATTATTTTGTCTTTATCGATTCCCAACCCCGCACTCAAAGTTTAAACTCCACAGCTTACCACATCACATGAAATACTAATTCAATAACTACTAAGGTAGTTTGGCACCAGTTGGTGTAACATTATCAATTCTTTCAACGAATTGAATAAAGCTAGTTTATCTTTTATTTGTATGCCCATGAGGTCATAGTGTGTGATGATTGTATTAAAATAATGTAAAAAGACATTTAACACATGTAGAAAACTTCAGAACAGAGTGTAAGGTAAGCCTTTCAGCGCTTTTATGCTCTTTAAAAATAATTTTCCTTTTTATTGCGACTATCTATCAAATTAGTCTGGTTAATTTATTATTTCAACTGTAGGCCTTGTTGAGTGTGCAGACTAAAAATAAGAGCGAGTTAAGGATTTTAATTTTGAGTTTTCGATTTTTAAAATTGTTCTGGTAAATACAAGTCAGTGAAATGTTACATTGTTTGTTTTATATCAGTGACATTTTCCCTTTTGCCTTTTATAATTGTAGCTTTCTTGAAGTGTCTGCATAACTGTCCCCTATGTTGGACTTTCCAAATCCAACACCTATAGCAATCGTGTTTTTCCTTTTTTTGGTTTTGAAATTAGGTGAATTTATCTATTTAGTCGAATTAGACAAATGCTTCATGGGTAGTGGAATCTATTATCTGTAAATAGCAACTATCTATATATATGGATAATGTTAATTAGATCTAATTTGTGACTATCCATGTAGAGTACAAACTCAGTTTTAAGTACTCATGCGTAGTACAAATTCATATTTCATTTATGCAAAGTGAAAATGAACATTTCACCTATCCATGCACAGTGAAGTTAACTATCCATGCAAATTAGTCTCTTTTGTCTAAGATCCAAAACCTAGAATTGCAAAAATAACAGGCACTGCGAAAAGTTACAGAAAGTGTCACATTTTCAAGTTTTTCTAAACGAATCATTCTTCATAATTTGTAGAATTATTTGTATAAGGATTCTGTGTTCGAACCTGTTATCTCTTCTATAAGAGGCCAGCATACTACCACAGTGCAGGAAGACACAGCTAACGAGAGGATCTTTAAATTGATTCCAATTCATGCTTTAGTGATGATCAGATTGCCTGAATTCACTAAATGCAATGCAAGTTCCGTTCCAAGGAAAAACTCCATTCTTTACCTGGATTAACAGTGAGTTATTCAAACCTGCATACCAAGTTTTAGATTACATGAAATTATTATTGAAAAGAACGAAACAAGAGAATAAGGACAATTTTACTTCTAACTTAAAATACTGTTGTAGATGTAAAAGAAGTGAAATGAACCGTTCACATGAGCAGGAATCACCTAAATCACACGATATCAAACCTGAAATTGCATTCCATCACGACCAACTGACAAACAGCACAAACCCACCGGAGCGAACATCCTTATGAGGCAATTAAGCATTAAACACAAGATGAAAGCATAATGACTAATAACACACAATCCTCTGCACCTTTCAGTGCATTATACCACAGTCTGTTTGATGGCAAAGAAATAATATTAAAAGGCATAAAAATCACCATATGTTTTATTGACATATCCACAACAATGATTTCAGTGTTTATTCAAAGCGCCGGAAAGCAAGTAAATTCTAACTATTGAGCCCATATCCTATTATGCGAATTCAAACAGAAAAGTGACAAAAAGAAACTACAATCAATGTCTATCTGTATTCCTTTCTCTACCTGTAAATGCCTAATGATGATTGGATTAATAATTTATCATTTTATAGAAATTGATATGTTTATATCAACTGCTACAGGGGATGACGATGTCATTTGGTGTATTATACCTACTGATACAAGAAGATAAATTGATGTACATAATGTGTTGAGCTCAGGATAAAGTTTTCAATTTGATATTCTACTATCAAGAAGTATACTGTCACTTGTTTAATAATGTACGACGTGAAAGTAGAAGGAATGAAACTTTGTAAAAGAAAATTGCAAAATATAAGTTCACTCAGCTCTTCGAACATTTCATGCAACTGAAAGGACTCCTTTTCTCCAAATTGACAAACTGTTTCGTGACTGAAGATTGATAAATTTTAATTATTCTGAGGCTTGGTATTCTGACCAAGAATAACTAAGCCTTTTCTGGACAATGAGTCTCTCTTCCCTCAAATAGTTTACATGATTAGTAACATGCTGGTCCAGCAGGTTATTAACTGACTTGAAAAGTAACATGCGTTTGGTTTTGTCAATGCAGACAATGGTAAGCTAAGGTTCTATTGTTGCAGGTACCAAAGCTGTAGTGGCACTGAAGGACCTCTGTATTGTCTTGTATTGTCCTTAGTTTAGTGTTCATTTGGACTAATGAGTTGCAAGCTGACAATTCCAAGGGACTCTGAGTGACTGGGACACGAATTTCTAGGCAGAAGGGAAATGAGTAGCAACACGATAGAAAATCTGTAGTTGTTTCTTTGGAGTATTGTTTGGAACGGCGGCGCAAGGAGATGTGTCTTTCATTTCCGTCTGGGCTTGATCTTCATGACTGTTGTAGAAATTATTTGTAAAAATGTTTACACCTCAAATGGGAAACCACACAATGGCAGAGATTTTCGAAGTAACATATCCAGAATTGGAATATGATGTCTTTTGTGATCTTTTAAACCACTATTTCCGTAACACGTACAGGAAGTTCAGTGATAACTTTTTAAAGTAAACACATGACCAAGACATTTATCTCTACAATAATACTGCTGAATTATATTTTGCATAAAAGAGATCCAAATGATGTTTGAAGTGTTCCACATTGCTAACTTTTTCTATTAATTGTGCAAGCCAATCAACTGCCTCGATAGTTAAAGGTCCATTCACAAGAAACACAAAAATTCCTGGTACAAGAGAGCGTATTCGTTAACAGCGAGAACACAATTGATAGGAAAAGCTAGTAACGATGTACTGGTTTTTGGCTCTGATACTCATAGCATTTATAACAGGTAGTAGGCTATTCGCCATATGTTGTTTTAAAGCTGTAAATATCAGAATTGCTTCACTGTACAGGTATGTTTGAGATGCTCAAGTTTTCCAGTTCATACTTTGGGACTTTTCAGATGAATTTATCATTTAGCTATTGTGGAAGAGCTTGTCATATTCTAGAAATCTTCAGTAGGTTTCCAATTAATGTGAACAAAATCAAATGTGAAGCGCGAAAGCCATCTACTTAATCTAGGTTTTAAAAGATAAATAAATTTTCATCTAATGAAGTGAATTAGACGACTTAGACAAAACCAGTGATGCATGAAGTAAGTGACATTTAAAACTCTGTACAAGCACAGTTTACTCTGTGGATTGATTGTTATGACAGTTGGAAAGTAATCAGGATATCTCGGGATCATCCCCACTTTTGTTAAACATTTTGATCCGATTCAAAAAGACGAAGAATATTGAAAAAAATTATTATTGATTACTTTTCTCCTAGGACTATCCCTAAGCAACTGGTCTTCCAAAAAATGCTATTCAGTGTGTAAGAGTAAGCTGGGTGTATCAACATAGCAACCAATAAAAGCTGTCATTGGATACCCCAATTACACCCTTCAAGTAAGAAGATTCTCTTCATTATCTCTCAAGTTGCCTTGTTTATCTTCTCAGGTAAAACCTTCCAACAAAGAGTCAGGTCATGTTGATTTTGTTCTGATGATCCACAGATTGTTATTTTAATCATTTTAATTATGTTTTATCGACGAATCTGGTATAGTTTTTTTTCCGTCAAGGATTTAAGATGTCTTTGAAGGAAAATTTGCCACGAGTAAACATTCATGCTGATTGATATCCCATACAATCACAGAATCGAAACCAACACAGAACACAAAAATTGGCTGCTTTAATTATAATTTCAATGTGGTCGAAGTGGTACTTTTAAAATCGATTGCTTTTGCATAAAAAAACATTGGCAATGTTATAACTTTGTATTTCAATTTGGGAAAAGATTATGTGTTGCGTGTGGGATACGCTAGTTGTTTGGATTGCTTTTCTTTAATTTTTGTGGTTGAATTTGATGCAAGATGATAAGCCAAGCCAAGAGATCCTGTAAACTATGAAGCTCTTTGAGCAAGGGTTGGCAGACATGTGAATTTTGTATTGTTGAAAACATCGACAGCAAAAAATGTTACAAAAAATGTCATTTCTTGGTTGTTGTAAGTGTAACATCATAGTTTAGACTCACATTTAAAAAAATAAGTTTCGGATAACCTTTCAACAAGCAAATATTTAATGTTTCAATGACGTCCATGAAAATGAATGACACAAAAATCCATATCACCAAATCTGTCAAGCTCCCTGACCATTTCCAAATGTATCTGTGGAGAATATTATCTCTTCATTTGTGTACCATTTTGTTGTTGCCTACATACGTAGTTTGCGGGAAGGTATTGTTTTCAGTCTGTCTGTCCATCTGTTCATAGGGAGAGGAGATCCTGGTCCTATTGTATCCTGGGCAGGGAGCCATTTTCTGGTCCCATTGGATCATGAGATAGGAGTTGAGTGGGCGGTTGAGCTTAAACTGAATAGCTTTCTTGTATTGTAGGACTTTGAAAATTTGATTTTGAATAAAGCAGAAAAATAAATTGTAACAAAAAATGCACTTAATCAGCAACTGGTGCATTTGTTTAGATCTATCCCTACTGCAAAAATTCGCTTGACATTGCAATCTATTCTTTAATTTCCCAGTAAACCAAGTCAACCAAGTATTATCTTCAGTTTGTTTCGTATTAGACTTCATCAGTACCAATAAAATGCTAAATAACTATCTCAATGGATCTGCAATAACCGAAACACGAACTGCAAGATTCTACACGTTGGATGGTAATGCAATATAAAGCGGCTTTTCTTTGTGAAGCTTAAGTGCTGGGCAGGACCTCCACAAGCCTCCCATTGTCCTTCTTTTGCTATCCATTTGACCTAATAAGCGACAGACTAACGATGTCACTGTGCAGAAAAGCATCCTTCTATTTGAGGCTATTGAATCTGGACGCCTGGCATTGTCACTCGAATAACCCAAGAAAAATAGCCAATCGCATGTTGTGTAAGTAAGTTTCTGTGAGATCACAGAGGGTGCGTGTTCTGAATAAGTGCATTTCGGAAAAGTAAGCGCTGAAAACTAAATTGAACGTTTCAAGACACTCTATATCACTATCAAATTAGTACAAAAATAACGATATGCTGAGAGAATGAGGAAACGAGAAAGAAGGAGAAAATAGATTCTTTTCAAATTTTAAGTGTAACAGGTTGAGGTTATAGCATTGTGAAAACTGAGGAGAGGAGATGAACCGCGCATGTATTTGGCTTCCTCTGGCCAAAAGAGCGTCAATCCGTATCCCAAACACCTGCTCAGTCTTTCCTGCATAATCTTCATGCATGTATCATGTGTAAATCATGCACGCCCTGTTCACCCCCTCAAGCAATGTCCAATCAGTGCAAAGACAGTAAATGCACAGTCCCAGGTAACCAATCAACAAATCATGTGATGAGTACAACCAATCACCATCTGACATGTAAGACTGTATTCCTACTCACCCCCTCATATGCCTACAGCATTA
>JBCAUG010398248.1:0-16335 GCA_038406175.1 Haplosyllis leylae
CCCAACCAATCAAAAGGATTAATTACGTGTCAATCAGTGCCAAGAAATGGAAAATCCCACAGTAAGTCATGCATGAGAACTTGGACACACATGTAGCAAAAAGGTAATTAAAGCCGATAAGGTCGGATTACATAAAAAAGATGCTGACAACAGAAACCCGGCTAAAAATAGTGAACAATTTAGCTTATGTCAACATGGACAGAACTTTCTCACAATCACAAATGCGCAGGATGGGATGGCGACAGCAGAAATTCTCGAACCTTCTGTATCCAAGGCACTTTACTTTCCCAAGAAAGGGAGGGATCCAAGGGATTAATCACCCAAGGAGGATGAGTCAAGAACAATAAATTAGAGGTTCAGAACTGAGGAAAGTGCAAAAGTGACACAGACTGTGTGGATCCAGAGTGTGGAAAATGCCAAATAAAGATCCACACTACGGCAAATCTCACAAAGTGAAAAAAACTAGATCAAAAGAACAACGCCTGAGAAGGTTAAAGAACACCTCATACAACACCATCAAAGCCCGCGATGAACGGATCATAAAACAAAGGAACATAGATCCGCCACACGAGATCATAGACATGAACACGTGCTGATAAAACCATCATGAGCACTACACATGATAATCCGGACAATGAGCAACAATTAAATGGAAGAAATAAAAGTAAAAATAAGACCCGAAACGCCAGAAGACCAAACTCATAAAAATAGTTACATTGTAGCAGAATGTAATGAATCATGAAAGACAATCAAAGCCTGTAATTAAACCGTCATCCAAATAATAATAGGTCTTTTTATAAGAGACGGAGAGGTTGTCATAGCCAGAATCTGGACGCACTAAGTGACCCGAGCGAATAATAGTTAACCACCGAGTATCCATAAGTCCTGATCATATTAAGTGACCGAAGTGGACCACAGTCAGGGTTGAGTGACCTACCCACTGAGCGCCCTCTGTCAGGGTGCACCATGCACTGTGATACTTAGTACTTAAGATACTCATTAGCCTGACCTGGCATGATTTTATATATTGCACGATGAACCTGTAACTTCCAACTAAAGTACAACAATAAACTACCACTGTACAGATACCTCACAAATGTATTAGAGTTATCTATACGGACTGCCGAGACGATCACACTTGTAGATATTTGGTATGTCTACCGTATACGGAACAGTCTTAATATAACCATATCAATGGACGTATCAAATATATATCAGTTATTGTCAATAAAAGGAACAGAATTTTGTTCCAGGTCAAAAAAGAAAGTAGATTTATTTTGCACTACACTACACTGCACGCTATTCATAATTTCTGTCAAATGGCGCCATCACTTAAATTAGATACGAACTATTTAAATTCTTTTAATTTCCTCAATTGATGATTGACAGTCTTCTTTTACTGAATCAGTCAGTGACCTGTGTGGGCGACATGCTGAGGCATGTGTTTCTATTAATAATCGCTTCTTCGTAGATTTAGATGAAAGAAAGGACCTGAATATTCCGGAGATCATGTAGCCAAAAACGGCGCTCTGTTTTTAGTTAAGTGCTTAACATAACAATTCAAACACCAAAAAATAAAACTCTGACGCTGTAGAAATTGACTTGTTTTTAACTTTCTGTTAAATAAGTTTGTATTTTTTTTTTTGGAGAAAACGAATCGGATATCTAGAGAATGGTGGTTGTGACTAATGTCAGTTGTAAATCTAGGGACACCTCCAGGCGCCCCAGCTTCTATAGTAGTGCTTTCAGTCGAGTCCGTCTGTTCACAGGGGAGTGATCCAGTCCCATTGTATCATGGGAAAGGCGACACCACACACTAATGTTTGGTTTAATGACAGGATCTACCCCCCCCCCGGAATTAGTACCAGAATGTAGGTGTCCCTCCCAAGAGAAGTCTTGGATCTGCCGCTGGTGTCGCGGCAAACTATCACCTTGTTGTTCGAGTGATGAGTTCAATTAATAATTAACAACACGAGGTTCCCCCCTCCACCTGACTGATGTTAAAGTCATTAATTCTCATTAAATCACATCACGTTATATTAAACGTGTATTTATGGACTACCAGTAATTGTACATCTTTCTTTGATACTCCCCCACTCTTTATACGGAGAAGAGCCAATCTCGTATTCATTAACATAGAATTTTACACTTCCCCGGCGTTACATTATTCGTAAAGAAAGACAATTACTTTAAGTGATAGTTAAATAACCAGACCTGGTGTTCTATTTGTCAGGTGGTTTTTTAGGCCAAATAAAACATAAAGACTACGTTTTGTAACTGATTTAATGCAAATGTATTGGTCATAGAAGCTATTAAAAGGAGTTGGTTTTGCTTGACCATTGTTACAATTGTTCAAGTAATGGCTTTTGAAGAAAAAATCTGACAAAAGTTTGAGTAGTTTCTGTGTACAATTGACCTGAATGCTCCCTGCAAAGTTTCAAGTTTTCCTAATTTTCTGAGTTTTCTAATACTCGGTCCCCACTACCTGGCATGTTAGGCCCGTGTAAGATAGCTGCACGGTGGCTACCATGTATGCATACAGTTTCATCCATCTTCCTAAAAGTAACCAAATAAACCGTCCATCTAACGAGCTACAATAAGTAAGATATTTTCATTCGTATCATGCATGAAAACAAGTAGTCCTGACTATGCATACAAAAAAACCAACATAATTGTCTCAAAAATAATACTGTACAATTACATTTTATCTCATGGAAATCTGAGTTATATTCATTTGAATTTTACAGTGTCGTTAATGATGGCTCTGGTTTTACTTTAGTAACAGGTAGTGGGTGTTCACCATCGATTCGAGATGTTGTGGTTAAACTTTAATGGTGTTAATCTCACCTTTGAGACATGTATCTTTGCTTTCTAGAGTTATCGTTTGGTAAACTACAAAATGGATGTACAGTAGTAGATGATTATATTCTCTGGTTTCTTTATGTCTCAAAATAATTAAAACTTCTTTAACTTGATTGGTTCATGATGGGAGAAGGGAACCCTGTGCCTCTGTTTTGAAACAAACCAATGAATTGACAGCTCACGTGACGCAGTACGAACTATAAATCAGGGTTCATGGTGTACTAAATGGTGTACTCAATTCACCACGAGCACCAGTCAGCGCTGGGGAAGGAGGATCCCAATTATAGAAAGTAATCTTTAGGCTCCAATATAATTACAGTTCATCAAGGGTACAGGGTGGATCCATGACGTTTTACTGACGTGCATTTTATTACTAGTTCAGTATCGTATTTTTCCTCATCAATTTAGACGTTCAGAATCACTACACGGGTCCTGTGAAGAAACTGGCATAACTTTAGTGTAAGAGGTACCTCATAATTTGGTAATAAATCATTCTAGTCATTGTATCTTGAAAGTTTTGCAGTTTGTAGTTGTAGTTTCCGGATACAGTCATTCGGGTGTTTGTGAGAGACCGAAAACAGGAAGTAAGAATTTCATTTCAAGGGAAGTGCTCCTCGCACAGCCCACAATAGAGATCTCAAAATACTATCAAAGCATCTTATTTATGTACAAGATTGTGCTGTGAATTTTTCAATAGCTCCGTATCCATAAATTGTTACTTTTTAGGTGTTTTCAGGTTTTGGTAAGTTTCTACGTTCAGTATGTATTGATTGCATTAAATGAATTCGTCAAATTAGAAATGAAGAAAAAAGTCAAATATTTCTCAGAGAACCTCGCTGTTTGTTGGGAACAGGGTTTCGTTAGACTGAGTGGAGAATTCGAAATATCATGCTGTGTGCGTCAATAAACATCAAATAAAGTCCCATTAGCTTCATCTGAAGTTTATTGAAAGTAGGAAGTTCTGATGAATGGTTGAAGAAGTTATAAAGAAGTTCCAATGAGCAATCTATTGACTTTGCCACTTGGCGGAACTTACAACTTAGATAAATTAAAATGGATACATACGTTTTCTAATAATTTATATCAAACCACCTCCCCTTTCCACTTCTCGGAAGAATTGAGAGTCGCGAGCTAAATAAAACAAAACAATTGTTTACAAGCTTATTGTAATTGTCTTTTTGAATACATTTGGTCTCCATAAGTATAATGAGTATTATCCGGTGGGAAATTAAGTTATTATCTGGAGTAAAAGCGGTCACCCTGTCCCAAATCTCTCGGGCCCTTAACTCCATAATCTAACGAACCAGCATTTGCTCACGCAAAATGTTTTCCACATTTTAGATGTAAAACACATATCCATATTTGATGAATATATCTAAGAAGCCGTGTAATTGCACGTTCTGTATCTTCCGCTCATTCGTTACAGTGAATTATGTGAGCGATGATAGAGGAGCGTGCGGAGAGGTGGTTAGAAAGGTTATCTAATGGAGTCCCCACCTCCACAGTTGCTCTGCACGAAGTTGCTCTAATAGTACTGTGAGGTTAGATACCCCTCGGTCCATTTGCAATTTTGGGGAAAGTACTTTGGTTAGATTGAAGCCAAGGGCGTTTGCGTTACCAACTAGCGACAAATCAAGTGATTTCACGAAAGTGCTTTCCCAACAAATTTCAATGAAAAGAATTAATCCTCTTTTTAGTCTGTCATGGTGGGTATCTTTTTGTTTTGTAACAATATGCAAATATGCAGAATAACGTCATGACAACGTTCTGTTGAAACAAATTCCCACCAATGGCTGCAGCTTAAAGTAGGCCTACTTATCTTAAAATTGCCAAGGCATATTTCTCAAATGTTGCTGGCACTCCAACTCAATCACTAAGCTGACTCAAACGAGCCAGCAATTATTTTTCTGAAGCCTTTTCTTGACATGATAATTGGGGATTTATTTCAAAATAGGTCAATTCCGTGCCATTCTTTTGTAGTGATACCGTTTTAAATTTATGAAATTGTGAAGCAACTGGCAGTATCTTATTTCATGTTGGCTGTCCAGAAACAAGGTTGCTCAACAGAAACTAGCTAAAGTGACATTAACATTTAATAATATAATACGTTCTAGGATGTCCAAGAATGTTACAGAATATCCAAAGTAAAGGTCATATTCAGATGCTTAAGACGAGCAATGGGCGGGATACAACGTCACCACCCACCCACATAATGTGACAGTAGGTACCAGTAATAAATTAACGTATCATGTCCCAGTAACACTTTACTCCTCTCTTGATCCTCAACTTTATTCAGTCCATTGCTAAACTTTTGGAAAAGGATAACTGTCATCTAATATTAAGTAGCATTTATTAGAATTTTTTGCTTCATTTCTTTCACGAAATGTACTCTCAAATAACTATTTTAAGTTTAAACAGTTAATATTGTGTCAAGTCAAAACCCCCTATTAGTACCCAAAAACTGAATAATTGGTGTCATTGGTTGCGCCATTGTCTTCACATTCGATTTCCAGATGAAACTTTCCCAATTAATAATGAAAACAAAGTTCAGACAAGAAAGTCCTATGTGAATGCAAGAGGCATATACCCACCGCCTAGCAAGTACCCCAGTCATGGGGGGGTACCCAAACCTGACCTGGCTGGGGGTACCCCATCCCTGGCTGGTGGTACCCCATCCTGTCCTGGCCAGGGGAGGGGGTACCCCCATCCTGACCTAGCTGGGGGTATCCCATCCTGTCCTGGCCAGGGGGGTACGCCATCCTGACAGACCAGGGGGGTACCCCATCCTGACCTGACCTGACTTGACCTAACCTAACCTGACCACCTGTTAACCGACAGACACTTTTGAAAACATAACCTCCCGTCGTACTACGTACGCGGCCGGTAAAAAAGTGTGATTTTTAGCATTTCTAGCTAAAGAGTGTCATCTTATGTTAAAATTTCAGATTGGACCCAACAGAAATGCTTTATTTCTAGACACATTTTTGTCTGACTATTTTTGGTTTCATATGGAACTCTTCAGTCCTTGACAATTCACGATGCCCCCGTGTACGTGAATTGTATTGCAAAGTTGGTAACGGATGCAAAGCGCTCACAAAGGTAGCTTCACAGACTATTTTATGAACTGTTCTAATTCGACTGTCCTAAAAATAAAACAGTAACCTCAAGAGTTCTCTTTTAAATTAAACGAAATGGCTGTTTTATAGAACAGTGTCTAATGATGGCACCAGGTGGTTGTTTGTAACTTACTCGTCAATATCCAATGTAAATTACACCGAAGACAAAAAAATGGGTAACTGATGGACAATGGCCAGTTGTGTGACGTCTTTCTTTCTTTCTCAGCTTATGATTCAACGTTTTGAAATTTATCATTATACAGATAAGACATCATTATCGCCCCCATACGAAGTACGAGGGAAGGTAATGTTTTCAGTTTGTTTGTCTACCAGGAGGGTAGGTACCCTGGACAGGACCTATGGGTACCTCCTCCCCTTCTGCCCCAGCTACAGGCCTGACTGAGGTACCCTCCCCTTCTCCCCCCTACCCCCGTGGATACAGGAGGACTGACTACACCTCGGGCGGTACGCCTCTTGCGGTCACGACAGAGTCGTAAATAAAATGAATACAATGTTCATTTGATGTCTTCTCATTTTACACTGTAGATTAACCGACGTCAAATCCTTAAATCTCCGTATGAGCAGGTAGAATTCCAAAGAAACTACTGATCAATGCCTATTTTTGCTTTGTTGAAAAAATGATATGTGAGAAATACAGAAGTCCATCAGCTCATTTCTTAGTCATCTTAATGCATTCGTGTTTCCCTATTTCGTATTAGATCCGTTTGATCAGAATAATTTATCTAATTCAACTAGGACCAGTCAAGCACGACTAAAGGCTACTGAAATCTTTTCTGTGCCTCTCAATTACAGCTGACTCTGTGATGTAATTTTTATAAATCCTGACTGATGATCAAATAAAGGAAAAAGTAATCCTGCATGGCAACGGTTTCCAAGCTCTCGAATGACGTCATGACGCCAGATTATGACGCTAAATATGTGTACAAAAAATAGCACTATTTCATCCAGAGGATAGCTTAATTCTCGAATTTTCATTCGAGAGCTAAAAAGAAAGCCTAGTTTAGTCCAGTTGGTCTAATTCTAACTGAAAACAGGAAAAACTCAATTGTGAATTAAAACCAATGCAGTGAAATTCTATTCCGAACTGTCGAAACTCCACAGCGCACTCCCGTTCTACTTTAAGTCAGTGGCGGATCCCAAGGAGAGCCCATGGCTCGTGTCTCCACCTCACTAGAGACCCACTGTTCTTTAATTGCGGCCCACATTCCGAAGGATGTGGTAAAGTAAAGTTTTAAGAGGTGTCTGTGTCCACAGGGGGTGATGGGGATACCCACTTGTCCTATCCAGGTCCTATCTGGGAAAGTCCTGTCCAGGTCATGTCCAGGGGTTACCCCACACAAGACCAGGTTGTACCCTACTGACAGGACTAGGGGTACCTCCTACAGGACTAGGGAGTTTACCTGCCCCAAGATAGGATTAGGGGTATACTCCCCCAAGATGGGACCAGGATTTGATTCGGTTTGATGCATACTGTAACGCAGGAGGACTTTCTTGTTTCATGTATTTTCTTTTCAAAAGATAAAGGGTTGGCGCTCCTTCCTTCGAGAATTTCTGGATCCACCCCGCTTTCCGCAACGAATTACAAATATTTCCAGTTTACCTGCGATCCGCCACGCTGATCTCCCCTGGCCCCGCCTATCAGACGAACAGACGGTTAATCCAGGCAGGTCACTGGCTGCAATGCGATCCTGCTCAAAATAGTTATATTAATCTCCTGGTCAGAGTTGTCTCATCTGACAAGTGGAGAGAGTTTGTTATAAAAGTATGAACAGCTTGAAATACTTGGTAAGTTTTTTCTGTAGAAGGCAGAGGGTGATGACTACTTTGCTTCGGCGGATATTGGGTACGACCTGAGCGAACCTCCCTATCCCCAGTCCCCATGGACCCAAAGTATTCTCGATTTCATGCAGTTTTGTGGAAAATTTCATGCCCCCTCCCCCATTTCTCACTTAAGGAAATCCTAAATCAGTCCCTCCTTTGCATGCCAGATGAACTAGTTGTTTCCATAAATTGATTTAACGCTGGTTCCAGGGGTCTAGTTTTGAATAGACCCCCGGACAAGAATACAATTCCTTAATCAGACTAATTCAACTCCGACTTATTGGTGGAAAATTGAAACTTTAACTTGATACAAGACACAGACATATAAATATGATATATTTGCGTAGGCATAAGTTAAGAATCTAGAATTACTACCAGGAATACCCTTCTAATGTGGACGTTTATCCAGTTAATAATAAGTTTCTTGAAAAATGCACTAAATTGAAGCACATTGAAGTTTCATTAAAGTATTTTGCAATTTTTTATAATCATTTTTGTGATTTTTTTAAACATTAATCTCAAATATGAGATGCATTTGGCTAAATTGCAAAATGCTTAAAATTCTAATATATTTGTATTTGGCCATAATTTTTTCAGCTTCATGGAGGCAATAGAAATATTTGAAATAAGGAAATTTGTATCACAGAAGCACATTTGGAAGATTTGCCCCTATCTTTTGACAAGTTAAATCCAATATAGGCTGAGCAGAAAAACTCAAAATATGTCTCATAGTTTTTACTGTTATTCATATATCTGGCAAAAATTTTTAGTTGACATTTATTCAGCCATTTTTCTGATGCGGATGGATTTAAATCCATCTTGGAAGTCAATGCATGTTTCGTGCTTTGCAACCATTAAAGTTTCATGCACTCCCACAGGCTCCCGACCCCTGAATCATAACATGACCAAGACAAATCATGAGAAGAAACTGTGTGGCAGTTAATAAATTCCATCGTAATATTAAAGCCATTCATCAAAGAGACATGTTGTTGGAGTCGATAAAGTCATTTGTGATGGTTATGGATGGTGGAAAACAGTTATTGGTTTGTATGTAGTGCCTGGACAGCTGACTTTGAAGGGGTGTAGCTTTTAAACATATTTTGCTACTTTTTAGTGAATTAGGGCTAATGGCTCGTTCACCGGGACTGGGACAGGGATCACTGGGACCGGGACCGGGACCGGAAAATGGGTATAGAACCCATTTGCTAATTTCCCATTCCTGTTCCCAGTCCCCCTTCCATGTAGTGTGAACATGTCTGAATAATTTATACAAACCCATTTTTTCCAGTCCCGTTCGAGGCCCCTGTCCACGTCACTGATAAATACCAAAAAGTTATGAACCGTCCAGAACTCAGGATACCTTTTATTCTATGACTAAGCTGAACGCATTTTGGTCGAATGGGCAACCACCCTCATGCTAAAAGAAATCCTTGCCCTGGTACTTGCCCGGACACGGGAGATCCGGTTACGTTGCAACATGGGTTAGGGAGCCCCTGCCTCTCCCACACCCCCCCCCCCCACCCTCCGTAAACAGACACACATAACTCAAAACATTACCTTCGCCAAACGTTTGGAAATTGACAGTAATGAGCCAAAAGAAGTTTTCACACTAGAACTGATCTAATCTTTCCCCCCTTCCTCGATCCCCCTCTACCCACCTCCACGCATCTATCAACTTTCAGCTTCGAAAGGTCAAACAACCTGACTCCGATGTCCAGACAAGATTATTTTTATATATTGCGATGTATTCAAGTTCCAATCAAGTATCAACCAAACCCAGAAGCAATATCCCACTCCCGGCCTTCTACCAACCAGTCTGTATTTGATTACCAGAGAGGTGTACATCATCTAATACCATTAACTGACATGTTTAAATTTAGAGTAGTTCCCATCTGTATCCGTCACAGACACGTCTTCTTAGATTTAAAATTCCAACAAGGCAAGATGTTCGGCACAAGAATATTCTGTCCAAGGCAATGAGCATTTCGTAAATTTAACTTTTGGATAGGCCTATCAAATATGAATTCATAAATCAGTGTTTAAAAGTTCAAAGTTATTGTGATTTACAATTCCGAAAATGTTCAGCACGAGAATGTTCTGTCTAAGCCAATGAGCATTTCGTAGAATAAATTTTTTGGACAGAACTATTAAATTTGACATCACAAAGCCGTTTTTAAACGTTTTCGTTGTTAACGGATTTAACATTAACAATGGCATCTTGGACGTAGAGCTCTAGTCGTAACGTTGTAAAATGACACCATGGCAACATTCTGTGCGTAAACAAATTCTAACCAACGACTGCAGCTTAAAGTAGGCCTACTTATCATAAAACTGCCAAGGACATTTCCGGCTAAAACTCCCAGAATGTTATAGGACGTATAAAGTAGCATGAGATGCCACTTGAAAACACATCAAAAAGTTCTATCTACAAGAGTTCATTTTGAGCCAGTTGACCAATTAAGTAGTAGCATGGCAGACTTCAAACTAACAACATGCAATCAAGTAACTTTCTATTTTAAGAAACCAAATGAATGATTCCAATTAATAATATTGAAGATTCCTGATGGTAACGTTAACATATCAAAATGAAATCAGTTCTGGAAATATTTCGGTTAAAATTGCAAGTCAATCAAATGTCACAATGTTTATCAAACTTTGACAGAAAAATGAAAATGAAATTGAGATGTAGAGTTGTGACGTAGATTATAATTGGTGGTTTGTGATGAGATCACAAAAAAAATGTACCTCCAAAGTGACTGGTAGCAAACTCTATAACATGAAATGTGGGATTTTGATGGAGGTTAATCTGATCGAAAGAGACTATCCATGTAATTTTTTTTTTGAGCCAATCAGTGAGGATAGGCGTTATTGGGACATTTTGGCAAACAACGAAGAGAAAATCATATGACATGGCTTTACTCGTATTGGCTTGTTGAAAGGGCTCAATTTAATTCCATCGTACAAATTTTGTCAAATTTAATCAAAAAGTACAAACCACTAACTAAAACTTTGAAGGGAAGGAATTCTTTTATTTTGCCTAAAACAATCGCCTGTCTCGTGCAATGAGATGCACCACACTGCAGGAAATTTCGTCTAATTTTATTCGAGTTTTTCCTTATGAAGACGCATTCTGTACAATTCTATGGAATTCTATAGAATGTGGTAAATCGTGGAAGCATGAATTGGGATCCATTCAAATGTTCTCTCTATTACCTGTGTCTCTGTGGTGCCCTGTTAGAGTCTCTGACTCCTAAGCAAGAGGTAGTAGGTTCAAATACCACTTTTTACAATTTTTATTATAAATTCTGTAGAATTCTACAGAATCTCATTAGGAAAAACTCGATTTGATTTTTTGAGGACTGTGGTGGCACCTGTCCCGTATGTGTGGTGGTTTATGTAATTAGATCTATAATTGACTCCACTATCTGCACTAGCACCTATCGATGACATGTACAAACTTACTTAATCTCAGTTAAAATAGAAACTACACATTAATTCCTCTTTTTCTGACCTGTTTCTAAATTAGGCTAATTGAACTAAATTGACAAAGAAGGCGTAATTAAGGGAAACCTCTCATGCTAAAATAATATCAATTGGACACACTGTGTGTGGTATTGTAATGGGGAAAGATTAATGCTCTCACAGCCAAGTGTACAATTTCCTGTTGTATGACAACATTGTCAATAGGTGTACTTACTTTAGAAAATAGTTACGAGAAAGGTACTTTGTAAGTTCTTTTAATTGATCAACGTCCTGCCCTCTGAAGCAAGAGGGTCTCCCATCGGGTCATTGTGTCTGATTCCCTGCTCTGTATTCTGCTTCAGAAGCGCAGTGATGTCTTTATTTGTGTTCTGGAAGCGTAACTAATCAGTTGCCCATAGCAACACAAAGTAACTACACCATAGCAACAGAACGGAATCCGTCAAGCGGAAAATTGCAATTCCCCTAAGTGGCAGTGTTTGTCACTAAAATACAGCTTTTGACTTTAACTTCCGGTTTGGGTAAAGTTTTCTAAAGGCTCTCGTTTGCAGATGTTCAGGTCCACAGGAATCTATCAAAACATGTATGCATTCAAATCTTCTGTGTCAGAAATGTATCCTGTCACGGACAATTGTCGAAAAAACAGAGCAAAATTGAGTTTCCCCTAAAATTCAATAAATTTAATAAAACTATTTACAGAGCTAAATAGAAGGATTTTTTGAACCTGCAACCCTTTTTATGTGAGACCGAAGTGTCACAACAGTTCCAATTGAGCTTTCCCTAAATGGAGATGCATTCTGTAGAATTCTACAGAATCACGAGAAAACAAAAAATCCAGTAGCAAAATGTTACCCCAAGTGTGAATTGAACCCAGAGCCTCTGACTCCAATGCCCTGCATGCTTCTGTATGAGCAAATTCCCTATTTGCTGAAAATCTCAGACCTTTAGATCCCTATATAGTCATGCTATTGATTCTTGGACTTAAGAGATTTTTTGGGAATCAACAGGTTATGACTATATGAGGATCTAAAGATCTTCAGACTTCCAGCAAATAAGGAATTAGCTCAGATAGTAACACACAGGGTATTAAAGCCAGAAGTCCTGGGTTCAACTTCCAGTTGAAGTAAAATTTTCCTGCTGGATTTTATTCTGATTTCTTATGATTCTGTAGAATCTACAGAATTCGTCTCTGTATTAAGGAAAAACTCAAATAAGACACAGGTAACAGACAAGATCCTTAATTGACCCCGAATTCATGCTTCAGTGATTTATCAAATTCCCTGAATTCGCTGAATTCACTAAATTTAATTTAGAGAAAACCCCAATAAGTGACAACGGCTGGAAATTTGATTGAATTGAGTTAATGTTGCTGTGATAGACACCAGGTGAAGTACAAAGGTAATTGCAATAAATTGCAAGAATTGGCAGTAGAATGAATCTGTTTCCATGGACACTATTCGTCAAAAACGGAAACCAAAAGTGTTGAACAAGTTCGGTGATGATATCATAATTTCTCGTTGATTTCAATTCAGTTTCCAACACAAAAATTACAGTGAAATTCAATGAGATTTAGCGGAATTATTACGTGTAGCCAAACATGATGTAAGAAAATGAAAAAATACAGGGAATGTTGCGAGGTCCTTGTCGGCGGTTTAGTCAGGGGGGCTCCGGTGAGACTGGTCAGCTGGGCACGCCTTCACCTAAGTTACAGATGATCCTCGATGGGTCTTATGTCTGATCACAAGCAAGAGTTGATCTCCAGTTTACAATGCTTTATTGTAGTAAGTATACAATAGTGAATGGTGTGGTTGCTCTGCAGGACGTCATTGAAGACACAGCATTTAAGCCAAGATAATCTACAGTAGCTCATCCGACATTTAAGTGCTTGCGCTGTACTGTACAGGGCCTTAAGTACCAAATTACCCTGAACAGTCATTGGCTGTGCTGAACCAGTAAGGTAATTGACTGTACGCTAGACTGGCACACGGTTGGATTCTGTGGGGTCCTGAACCTGGTGTGCAGCGAAACTTAATTTTGGGAGTTTTTTGTGCAACCAATAAATGCCGCTGTTGTATTTAAACAAGATACTCAAAATGAAAACCTGTGAAGGTCAAAAAACTTTATTTGCCTTCTTACGTAACTTTTTTAGATCAGATTTCATTACAAATTGACTGCAACTTGTAGACTGTAATTACAACTTACAGTGACGTTGAGTGAGTTTACTACCACGGATGCAATTCTAGATCTGTCAGATTTTTTGACATTTTGTATCAAGTGAACAGCTTTAACATTTAATCAGCTCCACATCTTCAGATTTAATTCAATTTCTTTATCCACCAAAACAATTTTAAATCCTGCTCCAAAGGTGAGGTTCGATCATAATTCTCTTCCGACAGAAACGTCATAAATTTAGTGAATGGAGTGAAAGGGTTTGATTTAATCTCATATTAAACACGATGGAGGAGAAAATCAAGGGGTCTATGAATGAGAATGAAACCAGAATTATGAGATCTTAAAACTGAGCGTAATGAAACGATGAATCAACCGAATAAGACCTTAAATTGCTTTGTTAAACTTTGATCTCAACCGAATGGTCCGACGTTAAAAAGTTGCTGAAAGTGCAAAAAACAGATCTATGACCCACTCAGTGTCCACTTTATAGGAAGAAAAAAAAAAGAGGATTTTTAAACATTTTTACTACTTCTTTACACTTTACACTTCCTTTGATAGGTTCATCTTTTGTTCATGGTGAAAATATTCGCTTTAGGACTGTTGAGAGTGGCGTAATGGAATACCATCCTGGTTGTAAATGTTAGAAGTTCAAGAGAAATTTGTAATTTATATGTCTCCTCCCAGTCATTCTATCTTGTGCAATATTTCATCCTGGTTATATCTGGCTTCTGAAACATCCTCCTTCTAATTCCACAGATACTCCTCTTATCTGTTATGGAAATTTTACAAAACGATGGATCTCGGCATAACAGTACCTGATACTAATCACAGGGTGTACTGGCGTGTCAATACTGACAGGCAGGTAATCCCAGGGTATACCTGTGGGTCCATACTGATGAGTAGTCACAAGGTACACTTGTTGGTCGTTCCTGACAAGCAGCCGATCACAGAATGTAACTCATATGTCTACTTGCATACCATTCACCAAGCAAACAGGGGGCATATTTAAGATGAATATTACATATCTGTGGGGCGCAAGGGATATACCGCCCACCCCCGGCCAGAATTTCGTTATTTTAATGCAGTTTCGGGAAAAAATGGCCAAATAGTAGGTTGGCGCCTCCCTGGGGTTGGCACTCCTTGGGAAATCCTGGACCTGCCACTGTATTTGCTGCTAAAACCATAACACATGTTGTAGAGCTTGGTTATCAACAAAAAAATCACAGACAAATAGTCAGTAAGGACCTTCGAACACTGGGGTTGCATTGATTTACATTAGTCGAAACGTACAAGTGTAGAAACAATATGAAACAAAACGAGATAAAATGAGATAAACGAGATATGCAATGTAAGAACACGCGTAACAAATTACTCCTTTCGATTACTCCGGCCATTTCAGTGTAGTAACCTGAGAACTGTTTCCTGGATAACGAGAGAACTGTTCGCTTAGCAACCAGAGAAGTCCAAAAATGTTTTAGTCATGAAGTCGTTTATGGCATCCTGATTTAGTGACGTAACTTTCTCATTCACCCCCCCCCCCACAATACCTTTGCAAATTGTAAGCGTAGCCTGTCCGCCGGGTGGACGGGGGACTTCCTCCTGTCATGTCTAGGGGTTAGGGTACCCTCTGTCCTGTCCAGAGGTACCCGGTCCTTCCCTGCTACAGCCCTGATGGGGGTACTCCCTCTGCTACATGCCTGACTGGGGTCCCCCCCGTCTACAGACTCAGTGGACAGACAAACAAACTGTAAACATTACCTTTCCTCGTTCGCGGGGGGGGGGGGGAACAAAACTATCTCAAAACTTCCAACAGTAATATTACGAGGCGGTAGCTTAGCGGTGCACAAGCTAGTCTCCACAACAGATCACTCTTCGGCAATACGTCGCACGGTTTGGGGGGGGGGAGGGTTCTTTGATTGTGGTTCTGAGTCCAAAACTCCAAAACTTGTGGAAACATAAAGTCCCATATTTTCAGGGCTTGGGGTTCTTTGATTGTGATCCTGAGTTTAAAACTGGTGAAATCATCAAAGTTTGTTTGTGAAAAGGGAGAGCTGTGGATGGTAGTGGTGGTGGTGTTGTGTGCGACATCTCGTGAGAGGTTTGGAATGTTCACACTAAAATATTTTGATATTTTTCTCCTTCCAGTGATGACTGCATGGATCACACAATCCCTGCGGAGACTAATAAGATGGACTGGAAAGCGCCGATAATACATCGAGGCCGTTTCCAGTCGGTGAAGTTTGTACGGAGAGTGAGCAGTGATTTATCCTGAGTCAGGCATGGATCTCACATTACCATGTATCAAACCAAATGTGCCGCATGAGTAGCCTAGGGAGAGTGGTATGAGGAGGAGGAGGAGGCTGGGCATTTTTATTAGGGATTCTGCAATGTAAACCATCCAGATAAATTGTAGAGTCCAGAGGGGATTTCTATTACTACCTTTCGCCTCGTTATCATTAACAAATGGCCTCCATTGTCTGACAGATTGTTGTTTTAGTGCATAGAGGTCAAATTGACAGGGCAGATGATCAACTCAAAAGCTAAAAATAATGTTTTCCTCAACGTATGGAGACTTTTAGGGATTTTATACGTTATGAATGAACGACTGTACTGCAATGGCCCCTGTTGGATCTTGACCATATGTACACTCTCAGAAAAGGTGTTTCAATGAATGTTGCTGAGGTTGGCATTTTCATTGCCAATTTTGGCCCCTTACACTCACTGTAGAGTTACCAACATATGTGCATCTTAAAGAGCAGGTTCTAAGCTTTAATTTGATGTCTCACATGTGAGAATCGGTTAAAAACTAACATCAGGAGAGCCATTTTTCTAATTTTCCTCCAAATTATGACATGATTATCTG
>JBCAUG010398359.1:0-31426 GCA_038406175.1 Haplosyllis leylae
GTAGTGGCCGAGCGGTAGCACGTCTGCTTACTGTGGGGGAGGTCTCTGGATCGAATCCTGGTATCCTACCTCTGCTACATATGTGGCATGTGGGGAATGCGACTGGCCGCCATTCCGGCTGTCAAGAGGTCAGTGGGTGTCACACCAGAGGTGAATCTGGGGAATCCATTGTGCACAGGTGAGGAACCATGCAAGCGAGGGATCCACCTGGCTTTGAAAAACTCTGGACAGACGTCACCAGAAGTCCGAAACGGGTATCAGTGGTCCTCCAAAAATTTTAAAAAAAATAAAATAAAATAGGTGATGGAAAACAGTAATGAAGGGAGGGCTTAGCACCATAGAACAATTGAAGAAGCTGCAGCAAAGTCATTGAAGGAGAGAGTTAATGAACTAGACCCCAACCACCCCTAGACCCCAACCCCACTCCTTAACCCCAACCACCACAGCAAAGTTTTGTATTGAGTTTTGGTCACTATTCCATGGGCAGGACCACTTAATTGTATCAAATTCCACTCAGTCGACAATTATTTACATACTAATTTAATATATATGTGTCATGTTGGTATGTTCAAATCAGCTATAGGGGATCCCCTCAGCATATTTTGGGCCTTGTGGAGTCCAAATTTTAACATTTTGGCACATTACAATAATTTAGGACTTTTGATAGACAACAATTCATCAAAATCTAAGACTGGCAGAAATAGTCAACTCACCACCCCACCCCTTAGACTGCCACAGCCTTGGGCCTTCCACCCCCTTGACCCCTACTACCTCTGGACCATCTACCACCCCTTAAGCCCCAACCACCTGGGCCCCTACCACTCCCGCCCCCCCCCGATCAACTTATCTCCTTGACCTCTACCACTCCCGCCCCCCCCCCAGATCAACTTATCTCCTTGACCTCTACCAGTGGCTGATCTAAGGGGGGTGCTAGGGACATGCCTCCCCTCTGGGCCCGACTTCGTTCATTTTCATGCAATTTGCGGGAAAAATTTTGCAAAATAATGGCCACCTTGGGGTTGCCCCCACCCCCCGTCTGGGGGATCCTGTATCCGCCACTGTCTACCACCTCGTGGCAGAGTTTTGTGTACAATTTTGGACCTCCTAGTCTTCTGGAATTTATTCAATAGACAAAGAATAATGTCATTTTAAAAATGTTGCAACATTGTTACAAGTGATGTCGCAATGTGTTGTATGTAGGAGTCACGTCTGTAGGAAACATTTTTCATGTCAATTTTGCATTTTGAAGCACCTCCGATGACTGCGTTTAATATTGTGTGTTCAAATCTATTTTGTCATCACAGACTACCAGGGAAAATACTTTCAGGCTTTCCGATGTATCCAACGGTGGATGCCTGTGTGTTTCTAACGTACCTCCATCTCTGAGAAGTAAACACCCGTATGCCATTGTAATTAATTAGAAATAGTACTTAGTGGATACTCTGTAGTCTTGCTCACCAATTTGTTTTGTAATATTTTGTAGAAAATCTGCTGCAGCACGGACTTCTGAGCGGAGTTTGCTTAATATCATCCCAGGGCCGACTAATATACAGCTATGGTGAATTAGAATCGGTAACAAAGGTAAATAAGACAATTTTCAATTTCCAAGTTGTGTTCAGTATAAAATGCAATTTCATGAAACATTGGACCCAATAATGAAGTAAATCAATTTGTACACAGGCAGATTTACCACAGTTCGTAGCAGCCTTTCGTTACGTGTCGGGCAAAAGTGAGGCTGAAGTTTACAACAAAGGATTTACCGTTGTTTACAACCGAAAGAAAAAGTTATTTAAAATTTTCCAGAAAACATTATCGAGGTAATCCTTTTACTTATCACAATAGTGTTTTCCTAGCAACATCACCTCCCTTATGAATTTTCGGTGATGCATCATTTTGTATTTGTTTTATTTGTAGTATCTACGCAAGTGGAGAAAATGAAGAAGAGTGCATGATTGTGTGCCGACTGTCGTATGGGGTTCTCATCTGTGTACACCAACAACCCAAGGCTAATGCGAAAGTAATTGACGTTGTGGAACAATTTTGCGACCAGTTGCGCATGTGACTTTTTAGAATAGAAACAGGAAGTGTTTTTTTACGTACATTAGAATCATGCCTTTCGTTTTAATGTGTGGCATTCCGTCTAGTGGTAAGACTACTCGTTGTGTGGAATTAAAACAGTTCTTGTCGCAAAAAATGAGTAAAACCGTGAACGTGATTAGTGACAATGAATTTAATGTCCAAAAGAATGAAGTTTATGCTGAATCTGGGAAAGAAAAGGAACTAAGAGGTAATCTGAAAAGTGCAGTGCAAAGAAGTATCAATAAAAATGATGTAGTTATCCTAGACTCGCCTAACTACATCAAAGGTTACAGATATGAATTGTACTGTGTTACCAAATCCGCCCAAACACCGCACTGTGTCATTCACTGTGATATGAACCCATCACAGGCATCCGAATGGAATCAGGGAAGGGCAAAAGAAGAGCAATACACACAGGAGGTATTTGATGGTTTGGTAATGCGTTTTGAGTCACCAGAAAACCGAAATCGTTGGGATTCTCCATTGTTTGTTGTACTTCCCGAAGATGAATTGCCATGCCAAGAGATTTATGATGCCTTGTACGACAGGAAAGCACCACCACCCAATAAATCAACTCTGTCCCAACCGGTGTCCGCAACCAGCTTTCTGCACGAGTTAGATAAAATTACTCAAGGTATAGTTGCCAGTATTATGGATGCGCAGAAAACTAGTGTCCCAGGAGATAGTATAAAAGTGTCAGATGCATCAGATAAAGTAGTGTTGTGTCGTACCGTTACACTGGGTGAATTGCAGAGGATTCGACGACAGTTTATCAGCTACACAAAGACCCGACCGGTTGACAACGCATCAAAATTAAGCAACATGTTTGTACAATATTTAAACAATGCTATTAACTGAAATTTTTAGTTTTTTATATTTAATTAATTGGATTCGAAACAATAAAAACAAATCTAAATTCGAAGTGCGTGTTTTATTTCACTCTAATTTACATTGCAATAGTTACTTAGATTTCACTACGTAACGATGGACAATACCAATTCGTTCTAATCATTTTCTTTAGTTAGAAAATAAATTCGAAAGACTACTTCAACGCTGGTGTAAAAGATTTTACTGTTACTGACAGTACTATTACGTCACTGTTGCTACAAGTATTCATATTCATAAATTCGGGCTTTCACCATTAAACGCAATTGATTTCACTCGGTTGTGTTGGCTTTTAAAACGGACTTTTGCATTATGCGACCTGCTAACTTCACTACACATATATCATACGTTCTCGTAGATCCATAATCACATCCATTTCCATGCAAAACGCTAATAACATTGGCATGATGAACATTACAAAGTGAACTAAAATAGAACAACAGAATTTCATAACAAAACTTAACAAATTAATGTAAGAGCTTAGTACCTCATCCAATGAATACTGTTTGTGGAAATTAATGAGGTATACATTTGGCTTGTTAGAATCGAAGAGATTTGTAAACGCAATATATACTTTTCAAAACACAGATTTGTGTTCAGTACAACAGAACAAACTGCAAACTGATGTAAATTTTTTTCCATAAATTTCATAAACATCTTTCGATCACAGAATAAATAGATATTAATAAACCATCAGTTACTTCTGCAGAATAAAAGTTCAAATGCTTCTCAAAATTATTTGATGCATGAATCATTAGCCTGCTGCTCTAGAGAAAACGTGCAGGAAAATTAATGAACGTTTAATAAATATTTAACAATTAAAATGTAAATTCGGCGGTCGCTGATAAGCCTATCTGCCGACCAACTTCAAAATTAAATTACTTTGAATTTTTTCTCCTATTATTAAAATCAATTGATCAAGTATCCTGTTTTAAGTACACTAGGTCCCGCTTACAACGAGTAACTTAATTAATAAAAACTTGCTCGTTATAAGTGGTACTTGTTGTAACTGGACTTTTTTAACATTGATGTCAATCAAAAGTGATTTTTTTTCTCACGGAAAAAATTGTTCGTCACAACTGGCTGCTCCTTGTAACCGAACTCGTTATAAGCGGGACCCAGTGTAGTGTAGTTCATAGCTTCACATTTCTCTCTGGATTGGTCTTTTTGGACTTGTCTCATTGAAGTCCTCAAAACTTAATGCTTACGTTAACAGGTGTCATACATATTTAACACTTACAATTTCGACAGCATTGGATTCTTTACCAGAGTATTACCACAAAGTGCCAGAAAAGTTTTGTCACAAGTGGCGACTTGCATTTAAACCTCTTAAAATTAATCTATCCACATACTTGACTTGGCAGTTGCCTACACTGAATGAATATTGGATGGCGAATCACAGCAATTGTCGGTACTCGACAGCAAGAATACCTAATCGGCCTCATTATGTACAAAAATAAAGTGTACATTTTAAAAAATAGTAATGTAAATAGACATACCTTTTCAATCAAAATAAGCTTTAATACACAGCAAATGATCAATTTGTGAATAAAAACTGCCTGAAGAAGATAAATTGTTGGGTTATGCTACTGTGACAAGACTGGTAAATTATTTCCCACAGCAGAGAACAATTTTCGACAGTAAATATTTAAAACAAAATTAAAGTGATGAAATTCGTGTCGCCGGAATGCCAGCGGGTAAAACTATACTTGGGTCATTTTCAGGGTTCCCACTATTTTCGTCCGCAGAAATTCCGGCTTTTCCAGCATTTCTGTGATAGTTTCCTGACTTTTTAATGCATTGATCACTTCAAAGTAAGCTATGGAATCAAGCGAAAAATATGGAAATAACTGAAATATTATTTTCCCTGACATCTTTTTATGATTAAGACTTTCTCACATGAAGTTAGTTTTCAACAAGAATATGTACCAGATTACCATTTTTATATCCGTCATTAAAACTTTAAATTCCGCGACTTTTCCTTGAAAGATTATTTGATTTTTTTCCGGTTTTCTACAGTACATTGGGAACCCTAGTATTCGCTAAAAATATATACAGTCACAGGATCTCATTATAGTTCATCATCTCATAATAAATTAACTTTATCCCAACTTGTCGATGGGTCCTGTGATTTTTACCGCCCGCGCACGTAGTATGACGGAAAGGTAATATTTTCAGTTTGTCTGTCTGTTTGTCCACCACCGGGGGGTTGGGGGTACCCCATCTCAATCCCATAATACTTCCACTGGTCCCATGTCCTTTCCTGGGGGTGGGGGTTACCCCATTTCCATCCAATAATACTTTCACTGGTTCCAAGTCCTTTCTGGGGGGGTACCCCATCTCCATCCCATAATACAGTCACTTCTTTAAAATCAGTACCCCATTTTAAAATGACGTTTTTCAAATGGACATCATCTATTTACTTAACCCCCAGTTGTTAAACAAATGTCAAACTTAATATTCAAACTTTTCATGGGAAAACCACATCCTTATTATATGGTCCCTCTTTGTACAAGTACAAAATCAGTTTGCCTCGTAATCAACAAAGTAAAACTAGCAAATCGTTATTCAACATGATTCCATGACGGAAAACTACACGTACCTCTCATGCTGATTATAAACGTTTTAAGGTATGTGTTGATTTACACAGATTACTCCATCTAGAATATATTCTTAAAAAGACTTTACCACAAACACAAATTGTTAGTATTTTTCAGAAAACGCCACTTGAATGGTGGACAAAATGAATATTTTTTAATTTGAAACCCAGTTTACATAAATTCAGGTCCATAATCACACAGATTTTTGGTGATATACAAAACGGCTACCTTTGTATCAACAAGTTCGAAAAATTGTTTGAGTTCCTAATTCCACCTTCAATGATCCGGTGATAATGATCTTGGTCCGCTTTTCATCTTTATTTCTGGAGTGCTGCTGTCACATTCGGAACGTGGATCATACAGTTTACTTTTCTTTGATGGCACACCTTCAGTACTTACAGCTTCTGGCTCCTATGCATGTTACAAAAAAAAATCATTTTTACGTAAAGCTTGTTATTAATTAGAATCGGTAAAGAGTAAATGTGTAGAGGGATATGATGGCTTTACAAACTAATCTTTAAAACACCAACAAATTACATCTTGCTTCAGAAAGATGACTTTCAATCATATTTCTTAGGAACTCAATCTTTTTCTATTTTTATTATTTTTTGAATGGCTGTCACAAAAAACCATAATATGCATAAAATATACATAAAAATATATACATAAAAAAGGAGGAAAACAGAATAATTGTATTGTAACACAACTGCATCACGTAACCTTACCTTTAAAATTATCTCATTCAACACCGTCAACAAATTCTTAAAGTTACCACCAACATAACTCTGTAGAAATCAGAGAAAAGCGATCTTTATATTACCTGTTTATGCTTTCTGCTATTACTATTAAGTCCGTTCGAAGATGACACTTCATCGTCATTTTGATCCGATGAACCTGTCAAAGATACAAGGTTAACTTCACACTTGATATGGTATTTGCGTGGGGACTCCACAATAAAGAATCAAATTGAAATTATTGATTTTTCTTTTGTTAAAAAATAAATAAATAAAACTACCGTTTTGCTTAGGTTGGATTGTGGAAGCCCCATTTTGAAAAGTCACCACCGTATCACTAAAGCAATTGTTGCTCTCATTTGTCTGTTTCTTTATATCCTCAAGTGCTTTCTTAATCATGCTGCAGAACATTTCTGGAAATCCTGGTGAACCTTCATAACCTAAATAAAAAGGTTTTTTCAATTGCAAATCATTTTCTTACTCTAAGTAATGTAAACACTTCTGATAAAACCTAGAAAATGAGCAATACGTTTTCAATATTAATATTATTAAGTTGCACATTAGTAATACTGCACAAAATTTCTACTTTCATATTGATACTATAAAAGCGCAATTGGTATATTATAAGTATTTGATATTGTTTACAAATAAAAAGTGAAACAGTCATGTTAAATGTGGCACTTGTCTCATGAAGCACCATAATCTCCACATGAGATAAGTACAAAGATAAATGCTGCCTGACACCTGTACCTGGGAATGCGTTGACATCTATGATTCCATATTTTCCACTTTCGTTGTCAACAATGACATCAATTCCAACAAGTTGAAGACCAAAAACCTCACGGACAGCATGACTAATTTTGGCCATTTCTTCATCGGTCGGTCTGTTCACCACATGACCTTTATCCTCTTCGTCAAGCTGAAATAGAATTTAGTTCACGTAACATGGGACCAATTCGACCTTTTGTTAGATTATTTCAGTAGGAACACTAACATAATGTTCCGAAAATACAGGCTGAGCGCTACCACTATCTTGAACGACAAAACGGAAGGAGAAGGGCACAGATAATTAACTGTACTCAATCTATCTCACTGCATATTTTAATTAAGTTTTAAAAAATGAAGGTCATTGTTTTATTAGAGATTGTCGACAGTTACACAATTGAACTTTATTTTTGCACAATAAAAATGGACCAGTAGTTGAAGAAGTGTTACCTTGCTCAACGAGCTTACGGATGTCGGCTTTGAAACATCATGACTATTGAAAAATATAGTGTCACTATCTACAATAGTGCAAAAAGTTACATTAGTGAGATACAATATATTTCATGATTCTAAATATGAATGAACGCAGTTCTATGACTACCACACGTAGAAATAAACTTGAATACATGCATCATTTCAGTTTTAAGGCTTGCATACGGCTACAGACTCTTACCACAAGCCTTAAAATTCTTCAGAGAAGGTCTTTCAACCACTGAAAATTGATTTCCTAACACGTAGAGCTTGAACAGCACAGCGCCGTGTGGCACAAAAGTCTGCGCTACACATGGTGGTGATACGTCCTTTAAACCTCGTTCGCTGAATATAAGTGTCATCTGAAAAATTTTAAAAATCCTGATAAAACTACATCATCAATTGGGCTGCATGAGTACCATACTTTAATTATCATTTTTATACCTTTTCCCAATCAAGGCTTTTCACGCCAGCAAAGAATCATATGATCTCTGACAAGTTCATTATATCGAATTTGCCACGTACAAGAAAATCATTACGTACAAGGCAAATATCAAGCATTTCTAAATTGCAGTAGTCCTCTTGTAAGTGTTTAAATCGATTGACTTTGATACTGTACATGTAACTACAGTACTGTACCTTGTGACAAGTTGCTGGTCCATGTGCTAATATAGGTTTGCATACTGCAAAGAATTAGGGTTAAATAATTTCTTATTGAGCCCGTCTTACCTACATAGATCGACACGATCTGTATGATGCCCGAAATGTGCACATTTGATTAACTATGCGGCAAGAGAATAAAAATGACTATAAAATTTGCACTAAAATTCACTCGTTCCACTTAGTGGTTAGTTAAAAAAAGAAATCCATAATGTATTACAGAGTTTAAAGGCAATAAGTTCACCGCTAGTGCTAAATAAATGAGCACACTTAGGCCAAAGCATCATGATTAGTGTCCCTGAAAGTTGACAACCGTTCTCTCCGGATTTTCTTAAAGTTTTTCTGGACTATGCTAAGCAAATGAATAACAATGGGGTGTAAACTGTGGAATTTTGATTATTTTACTTTTTTCTGAAACATAATCCAGAAAACGTAAAATCTGGAGAGGAAAACAGAAATCTAATAATTACTTGAAAGAACCGCACAACTCTTACATGACTTCACGAAGAAGCAAGAAATCAAATGAAGTGAAAGATAAATATGTGTTAAGGAATCAATTACACTCGACCATTGCAAATGCTTCAAAATAACGAGACAACAAGGAGGTGCAAAACTTTTGAGCAGTATAACAGATTTCATAATTTTCCTGGTTTAGCTTCATCAATATTTATAGTGTCAATTAATACGTTCAGTTCTGGTAACTGTACAACATAAATATAAGTCTATTAGTTATAATGATAATTTCGCATAAAAGTATTGTCATGTTGTAATATTGTGGAGACAAAAGTCACGTTTAGGCCATGAACAACAAGAATGAGCTGTTGATGCTTGTATATTTATATCACATCAAAGGCATTGAATTCTACATGTCCATTTATACCAAATAAGGAGTACCGTGTTCTCCTTTCAAAATTGAGTTTTCGTTGTGAATTTAAGGGTATCAAACTCTTGCGTGCACATGCGAGTTTTGCTCAGACCTACACGTCGTTTGTTATTTTGAGTTTCTCTTTTCAGCGGGCCAACAGGTTCTGGGTGTAAAATAGCCAATACAAGTTAAAATAATCGTAAAGTCAAACCGCATCTGCAGGTTGCATTGAGTAATTATTAGATGACTATACGGAGTCTTAATGACTAACGTACTTCCAAAAATAAGCCAAATACGCAAACACACCTTATGTTTTATTTCTCTCTTTTGCACCCTAGGTTTAACCACTGCAATCAAAATATGATTCATCACCTTTCTGATTAAAAACATTTTTTCTTGACCTTAGCTTTTATGCTCAAGTGTTCTTCTGTGTCAAGTGACTTTGTTAAATATCCTGGATACTGTTTTGTTTTTCTTTACAACTTATTGATTTAATTTTTTTCCTTTTTAAAAAAAGTACAGTGATTACGCAAGGGGTACTTACATATGGGAAATTTCACATTGGCTCGAGTCATACGTTTTTTGTTGTCTTCAATGTTGGCCGTGGGGAAGTCTACAAATGCTGGAATCATAAACTTATCCCCTGTTAGAAATAGACAGAGAGAACAAAATGTTTTGTGAGTGATATTACAACTGTACAGAAGAACAATACGATTCAATGTTCATAAAATTAATGTTGGTTACTTATGTTGGTTATTTATTACAATTTTAAGCTATACAAGCTTTCCAGTCTGCAACTAATCACAATATTGATGTAATATCAGCAGTCATTAATGATATGATAAAAATAAAATCCGGTATCTTTTTCATCCTCCGCTCTTTGTAGAATTTGGTATTACTTGTCCCCAAAAATTCACCTGAGTATGGGTGCTTGATTAAAATTTCATTTGATCACATTTAAAAACTACACATAGTCGGTTGAGTGGTAAGGCTCAATGATTTTTGTGTACGTTATCATGTCTATCTGTTGTAAATTACTTTTTAGTTTCCATGTTTGATCTCCCATTGCAATAAACTGAAGGACAAGGAAAACATAATTTTCTTATAACTTTTTAATGGTATGAAATGGGGTCTAAGTACGTAATAACCTCTCTCTAATGTTCGCGTGCGTGAACAGTAATTCGTCTCAGATATGAAAAATAAAAGTGATTTTATTCTCCCAGGATCGTGTCATAATTGTGACATGGAGTTTAATCAATATGCATTACTTAGGGATTAGTTTTCGGTGTATTGAGCACTAAAATAATATCCTCTAGGTAAACATGGCTCTACCATCTGAAGTCGAGTGATGCATACGAGACGCCGGCAAATTTAGTGCATCTACGATTGTTTTCCGTATTAGTAAAATCCCAGCAGCTGTTGTCTCAGCAAAAATAATAAATAAATTATTTTACTGTGTTTTACTGAAACAACTAGCAGCGTGGTTTTAATGTAATGTTGTGACATTTTTTCAGCTTAATTTGTGAGGTAACAACTGAAAGTTCCAAATGTACAAATAAATTTATTTATGACAATATTTTAAAAACATTTGAAGGCACGTAGCGCAGAGCTTTTCTTGCTTCCCACAAAAACATTCTCAAGAAAATTCTCCCAGCTGTAATGCACCTAACCCTGAGTCTTTGTGACACATGATAAAAGCTTTGCTGGTAGATGACAAAATACCATAATTCCATGTCGATGTCAAAAGAAAACCTGCAGCACAATACTTGTTCATTGCGAGTCTCTAACATTGATTTCAAGCTTTCAGCAAACTAAACTTTTCCGTTTTCTCTGCTAAAAATTCAAACTTTTTCCAGGGATTTCCTCATTTTTTATCTTTGATCTGAAAAGACGAAAAAAAAACCCGCACAAAATGATTGATAATACTTTGTAACGTATAAAATGTTTATCCAATAACTGGCAACACTGTTTACGTATCTGAGTTCAGAAAGTGTAGTACATAACAACACAAAAATATCCAATACAAACAAACCTTCGCCATTCTTAAACTTGCTGTTTTAATAAGCTAAGATACAAAATGTATGTAACGTGTCAGTGATTAAGAATCTCTTGACAATTAATAGGCTGAGTTGGTAATGAAATGTATGGGCGGGGGGAGGGGGGATTGGGTAATAGCAATGCCATGCTGAGAAATTAAACCTACTCTTAGTTCATATCAGGAAGATCGCTCGACCTAACACAATTGCTTCGGAACAAACTAAGGTGGATACATTCTCCGATTTGATTGGAATCTATCGAATAAAAATGAACAGAACACGACAAAACCTGGACAAACTTTGCAGAGACATAAAGCCCTGATGAAAATAAAACTGCCTTCTATGCCTAATATCTGCTGTGGGTGAATACTTAGACAGGTTGATACTGAAGACATTGTTTGAAATTTCCTTTATAATGTAGGATTTGTATTTTAAATGTTGTGAGTAGCATACCATTTTCCAATAAAGGATTGATATCTTTATCGTTTTAGATAATTTGAATGATAGATTGCAAACACTTCAGTAATGGCAGTACACACAAAAGGCATGAAATATTGTCTTATCTTTACACAATATAAAAGCTCTTTTCTTTCAAAGTTATTTTTAATACTAAATGGTCAAGTTTACTCATCTAACTATTAACAGATACAAATAAAATATGCTAAATAGCGCTCAATGCTTTCGTGTTGCATGTATGATCATGTCCAATCAAAGTACTTATTTACAATTCTTTTTACTATTTCCAGTTCTAAAACCCCTCAATTCGATCTGAGTCCAGTATCTTTCAACAGTATGCACACTGCAACAAATCTAACGACATCTCACTCTGCACTTGGAACTGTCATTGCAGCCTAATTCTGTGTAATTACTATTCATCGAAATCACCATCTCTCCAATTATTCCCATTTTGTTACTGCTATGCGCTGTGTTTACTCCAGCCTAATTCAGGGTGACCACACTCCAATCAACACAAAATTCCCAGTGTTCTCAACATTTTCCCTGTGGTTTTTTTTTGGCCTCAAAATATATAATTTATTCCACTACCACTGCCCATCTAAACTACAATCCCAAATGCAAATGAGCCCGTTTCAAAAATTATATTCCATTATTGGCTTGTCCACCAACTCAAATTTTCCTTCAGAAGGCCACATTCTACCACAATCCTGGTATAGCCTTTAATTTTTAACACTTCAAAAAACGTCCATGTGCCGGAGGTAAATTACCTATGTAAAACCACACTTTTAATGTTTTGGCAAATTTCCTGTTTTCCCTGTCTGCAAAATAAACATCCAAATTCCCCGTTTTCCCAGTGCCGTGGCTACCCTTTCTTACTTTTAGTAACTAAGTAAACTGTTACTGTACATTTTGCTAATTGTTTTTGCAATTCGATTAATCTTCAAAAAAAAGCATGACGGATGAAAGAATAAATTTCAAAATTATACTTACATGTTTACGATTTAATTACCTTCTTTTGCAAATAAAGGTGATTGGCTGACTATGGTATATTGGCGATGTCTGTCCAGTAAACGTTTGACATGAGGCACTGGATCAAGAACAGGCACTTCTGGATGCGCTATTGTATAACTCTGTATTTAGCAGAGAGAAAACAGAAAGCTTTCGATTTACAATATCGTATGCAGTTCAGAAACTGACATTTGTTTCAATAAATAATGATACTATGATACGAAGAATAATAGGAAAACTTCAGATGCTTTTAGCGTTATCTATATGCGATAAGTTTCCCCTTGAAATGTTAAGAGTGGATTCACTGGATCTCTTCTCATCCACTTCAAGACGAAATAAACAAATCAATACACCCAAACATTATCATGGGAGCTATACATCCTACACTATACACTGTAACAATACATAAATACAACACTGGTTAATGGAAAATGCATTTGTCAAAATAAAAATAATTAAATTTGTACATCAAATAAATATAAAAACTGAAATTACCTCTAAATTTTGCAGATGTCTAATAGAGTCTTCGTGGCCCTCCTCTGCCAAGCCAAACTTGTCCGTGAATTTGTGCAGCACCAACTCGAATGGGCCTTGGTCTTCGATAGGTTTGTCCAAGTCCAGCTAAAAGTAAAAAACCTTGTCAGCGTGAGTTTCCACTCCCTTTACTTACGGATTTCGTCAGACTACAGACAGGCTTAGAAAATATGGAGCTTTCTGGTTTTGAAGTAAAATTGAAAGCAGTGATGGAGCTTACCATGATAAAATCCAAGTTGTGTTCTCTGAAAGGAGAGGAATAAAACTTTAATTGACATAAACTAATTTAATACTGGCCATAATAAAATGTCTTGAGACTTACCTCTACAAACATGATGTACCAGAACTGTGTAATTCTAGCAGCTACAGTTAGGTCTGTATTTTAGTGTTTTGCAACATAGACTTCTATTTACAACGATATAAAATTATAATTTTTTTCCAAAAACCAGAGGGATATCTTCACGTTCACTGGTGGCCCGCCTGCATACGTAGGCGGCATATAAATCTTGTATAAACCACACAAATTTAAAGATATTACGGAGGTGGCTGAAAAGACTCTTCATGTGGGTTTCCGCAAGCACTTGCATGTCTTCAAGTACCTCAATAATATCAAAGCTAATATTACATTGGTCCATGTATTTATTAAAAACATCATGATGACCTTTGCAGGTGAAAAGGAAATTTTCCCAGTTCATTCGTTCAACTTTATTCATGTGAAACTTTCTATCACACTTTTGCAAGTTTACTTAGCTCCCTCCCTTGACACAAGGGCGGGGGGGGGGGGGGGATGTGGAGGAGGTCCAAAAAATCGAAGTTGCTCAGAATGGCCTGAAACACATTTTTGGTTTTGGAATTTTTGAAATTTTGAAGGAATTTTTTTTTTTTTGTAAAAGTGACTCCTTCTTGAGAGGGCACGACTAAACAAATTATACATCAATCAAATATCGGAAGCATTTTGCATTCGTGGGGCATTTCACTGAACAAAAAAGTACATTTTGGCGTGTTTTCTATTAGTGTCAGCTTCAGGATGAGTAGTGAGCTTCAGTTCTGAAGAAAGGAAGAATGCTCGTCCAAAACGAGCAGTCTTTTTGCAGAAAGACTGCTCGTACCTTTCAGTCGTCCTTTCGTCAGAACTGAAGCTCATTACTCATCCTGAAGCTGAACCGTAGGAGAGTCACCACTTTGGCTAGGATGGCTCGTTCACACTGAGTTCTTAGTGACAGCCATAGCGAACATCGACCACTCATTATTAGCAATGTTTGCTATCGCTTTGAACTCCCCTGTGTAGGAGCCCTTACCAGAAATGGGATTTCCACAAAATTGTATTTTGTCACGCCACACATTCTTTAGTGTTACACTTAAACTTCCTTAAGTGTATGTAGCACAGGTGAAAAGGTGAAATCGCTTAATTCACTTGCATAACCCTATTTCAAGCCACAAACGATGTCAAAAAAATTCAAATGACATCTTGCCCGAGGGACATTGAATTGAAAGAGTAAAATTCCGAAGCACTAAAACAAAAATATTGCAATTTTCAGTGAAAACTTTTTGCCTTCGTGGAACGTATTGATTCACAGCCTATGCGTTCGAGAAGTATACTACTTTCAACTAAAGAGGGATTAGTGAGTGCAAAATATATGACAAAGAAAACCTCTGTGGGGCTTTCTCTGTGCTTTACGGCATAGTTATCGACCCTTGAGTGGGCTGTCACTACATCTCATTCCAAAGGATTGTAATCTATATTCGTCCTGTGGAAATGCGCACTGCAGGCGTATAATATTCGTTCTTTTGTAAAATAGTTGGACTAGGACAAAGTTCATAAAGAAAATAACTTGACACAATGAGGTTCACACATAATGAAGTCAATTTTGAGGTCCCATACACATATGATGACCATCAAAACCCCTCAAAATGTTCCTTAAACATGTTTTTACCAATTTTTAAGTAATATGCCAAACATGTGTCAAAATGTCAAAATGTCAAAAGATGTCAAATATCAAACAAGTGGACCAGGGAGAAGGTTAAAAAAAACAGCTTGACATAATGAGGTTCACTTATAAATAGATCAATTATGAAAGTCATCAACATTGTCTTTTACTTGGTAGTGAATGTATTCAGTGAATTTGGTGAATATATTACCCAAATATGTGAAAGTAGGATAATATTTACCCAGGGACTGCTGGGGGTGAAATTCTTGTAATTTTCTTGCCCAGAAGTGGTAATGCTCTGTGGAATCAATCAATTTGAACTATTTTTTTTAAATGGCAACAAAAATGGTGAAATATAATCCTTAGATCCTACTTTTGATTGGTAAAGTTGCTAAATTTATCATGATCTTGTCAAAATTGGGTTGCCCTACATTTGGCTTGTTTCTGAAGCCAGTTCTTAACTGATTTTGATGTAACACCTCTCAAATCAAAGCTTAGAACCTCCTATGATGTGATTACAGCCCTTTGGGCTTACACCCAAAGTGGAATCAGAAATGTTAAGAGCTCAGAATCACCCCTAAAAAGGCTTATTTTGGATATTTCCACAAGGAGGGTTGTGAGGGCCATCACACTCCTGATTACCTGAAAAGTTCCTGATGATAACTAATGGTACTTAACAGTTTGGTGGTTACTGTCATGGTCCTACTTTCCAAGGCATGCAGACCTGTTTTATAGGGACAGTTTAACCACATAAATATCAAGTGAACCATGGAAAGTAGGTTCCCAGTATCCTGGAGGGTTGCCAAGACACAGGAATTGCAATTTATCCCTCAGGGAGCTACAGGAACTGACCAACTCTAAATTAAACCACTTTCATCTCACCACAGTTCATCACAGTTTGTTACACCTGTAGGCTGGAAAGGTGTGAGTATAAATACCACTCATACTGCAGTACCAATGATGTCATCAATCAGACATCTCATTAGCAAGAAATAACCATGTATCATGCAGAGAGGTTTGTTTGGCCCTTATGGGTATACATGTGACAAAGGGGAGCTGATTGGATCCAATTTTAATCCATATGAGGGCAACATGACAGGGGTATGACCAGTGACTGGTTTGCTGAGGGTGTTTACTGTTAACTGTGTAGTTCCTGTGCTCCAGCACATTCATTTAAAGTGCTTATGATGAGCATCAATACCACAAAAATACCACAGCCCTAAGAATAGTAATTGTCTTTTATTACCCTGTAACATTTTCATGCTGGATCCCTTAGATCATATTTAGTTGGACCTCTCACATCATTTTTGATCTCCCAACTCTTTTATGACACTTTCAGGAAGTCTATGTACCTGTGCACCTTAGGCCAAATCCAAATATGGAACAGTTGGTGTTCCATTTTCAAGGTACCTTTGATTTTCTGAAAGGGTCTTTTTTGGAAAGTACAAAAACATCATCTTCAACAATGTTTACATTTCTAAATGGCTGACTGAGCATGTGCAGACAAACTAATGAGGGTATCCCCTCCAGTGACTGTGCCCAGACACAAGTAAAGAAGGATTCCCCTCCACTAAGAACGTGTGTGTCCAGACACAAGTAATGAGGTAATCTCCTTCACTGAGCATGTTCATGGGGGGATATCCTTTGTCAAGTTGCAAATGCATGTCAAAATGACAAGAATGACTGAACAAAATACATACTGTAACTGAAACATTTGACTGCCTCCTGTTAGAAGATGGCTACCCACCACATCCCCCAACTCAAACTGGAGGGTGATCCATGTTCGTTGAGTACTGCATGGGACTTTATTTCATACACACAAAGACACTGTGGTCGACAGCTAGAGTTTGAGTTTGTTTTTGTTCAGTTCGAGTGCAGATGAGCAGTTTTTTGGCCAAATACGCAGTTTTTCATGGTAGATAAACTGCTGCATGGAACATATCTTCAAGGTCAAACATAGCCTACAGAAAAAAATACCCATCTGCTGCAAAACAGTTTACTTGCTATGAAAAACTGCACATCTGCCCAAATAAATGCATATCTGCACTAAACTCCGACTCCTTGATCAACACCAGAACTCGGGACTCAAACTAAGAATGTTGTCATACTCCAGGGCCTATCTGTGATGCAGAAGAAAATTCTTGCGAAAATCCTGGTATTTTCCGCAGACCTGCCACATCCACAAGAAACATGAAAAGTACATCTTTACCCCTTCCCCCCAATTAACTTATCTGAGGTTAACACGACACCGACCGCCCATGATAAACACTTGGCCCTCCAATGAAAAAGAGAAACATACGTTTGTCACAGTAAAACTAAAACTAATGATCTGTGTTTCATTGAACGGAACAGGAAACATGACTACTTACCAGCATTTTGTCATGCCACATCTGATTATGTGATTTATTTCAACCTTGACTTTGTTTTAGATAGGTAGGTGGATGAAGAGATAGATTAATTATGATATAAAAAGTTAAAAGAGATAATGACATGAAGCCATGTGAAGATGAAGAGTGAGATGTGAGACGAACAGACGAAGAGTAAAATGAAGGGGGTCTGAAAATGTATCAAGCTCAGAATGTCCTGAAACAGATTTTAGTTTTGGAATTTTTGAAAAGTGTCACAAATTAATTGGAATTGTCTCTTTAAATTCCTCTTAACTTGAACTTGAAGTAATCCCGCTCAGGTTGTAATAGACCTCTATGCTGGGTTCTCTGTGATAGTATCCTTATATTTTGAGGGTTTCTGTCTTCTTTGCAATTTTGTTAATATACCATCCTTATGGTGGGCCACATACTCTGTAGATGTAGCTTCTTGATGGGTCACATTCTTCTTTTCTTTTGGCCTCATTGATTAACTCTTGTAATTCTTGCCTTTGCTTCTGTGTTAGGTCATGGGTGATACTGACATTTTCAATATATCTTCTCAGTTTCTGTAAGTTTTTGGAATATTTCTTTCTTCTTTTCCTCTCTTTTGATGGTAATTATAACTGGTCTCTTCTTGCTTTCAGTGTACTTCCATTGTGTGTAGCTGTCCTTCTCTTACAGTTTTAATTTCCTCTCTTAGCTGGTCAACTTCTTCTTGATTCACCTTCAATTCAAACTTCTCTTCCAGTTGATTTATTCTCTCTTCTAGTACTTGTTGTTTCACATGGAGACTTGTCATAGTTCTCATAAAGTTTACTGCCATTCTCTCACAAGTTTGACAATACCAGTGTAGTTTACTGAGATACTTCTTTTTTCCTCCTTTGATACACTCATACTCAGCCTTTGTTATTCTTTGACATCTGATGTGATACCATTGCTGACAAATTTCACATTCCATTGCAGGATTCTCATTCTTTACTAATTTTTTGCACTGTCCACAAAGGCTTTCTGAGTTGTCTACAACTTGGTCATTAGGTGTTTTGCCACTCGCAGTAAGACAAAGAAAACTTGGAATTGAAATGGTTTATTCAAATCAAAACAAACATTGGAAATAAGATGCCACAGAGTAAATGCACTCAAAAGTAAACAATATGTTGAAATAATTGTCCCATACAGAGTAGTCCCAACTACTCAAAGTCTGACAATTGCAGACTACCCAGGTTAACCAGACCAGACCTAGCAAAATTCAAACAGAATATTTGCTGCCCCCAGTGAGCATACCCTCACTTCTCCAATTTATGCGCAACCCTTTGCCACTAAGGTACAACTAGACGTAGTTCTAGTTTTACCTTTCCCAAGCATAAATTGAAAACACGCAAACAGTAAAACCTTTAGATAAAATGTCATTACCAAAATAGATATTTACCTGAAAACGAAAAATAGACATATACCTTCAATACATAACAATAGTAAAACAGTCCTGTAAATGAATGAAATATGGCAACAAGTCGATTGAAACTGGATGATCTAGTTACAAGTAGCGAAACGTAACTAAGTAAACTTTGGTCTGGGTGAGAGGAATGTTCTATGAAAATCCTCAAATTCTGCTGCTCTTCTGTTTTTCCATTCCTGATGATGTTTGAAAAATTCTTGCATGTTAGCGAACATGTGGGCGTAATTCACCCTGTGATCATGATCATCTTTAACCATGCACACAATGTCAGGAGGTGACTGGTATGCTGAAGACGCCAATATTTGCTTCTGCTTCTTTACAGGTACTCCCTCTTTGGAAGTTGCTCCCGCGAAATTGGACTTGGTTTTTAGTTGGCAAAACTTAGTGTGAATGAGAAAGTCCCTTCTTTTTAGGGCATTAAACTTGAACGAGGCATCCATGGCCCTCCAATACACCGCAAGTCCTTCTTTGGTAAATCTGTTATTCATGACTAGATCATGATCTGATGTGTCCCAAAACTCCTTGATTTTAAGCAACCTCATGTTCTCATAGTTTTTAATTACTGAGTCGATGCAGGTGATAATGGCTTCTCTAGACTGAGTTGTATCATGAGTGAAGTTACGATGCATAGCAGGCTCGATCCAGTACAATTGGGTATCTTCCCTAGGTTTTGCTTTCGGAGGGAGGAGCTCGAGCTTTTCAGTGATCATTTCACTGAATGTCTTGGCAAGATACTTGATCCATTCACCATAGAGTGAGGCGACTTTGAACTTTTTATAGTCTAGAAATTCTATCAAGTCGTCATCCAAAAACACAATTATGTAGGCAGGGAGGTGATTCTTGGAATTCAAGGCGGTTGCAAGCGATATCTGTAATCTACTGATCATGTTGGAATTCTTGTCGTTGTATTTACTACTGCAAAATGGTGACATGTCAAAATGCTCCTTAAGGAAGAAGTCATGGCTAGCCTTCTTGAAGTATTTTCTAAAGGTCTCTGCTACGAAATTGTCACTGAGTATCCAAACCTTGTCAATCGCTTTGACATCATCTAAAATTAACAAGAGGAATGAGGAAAATGCTGTGACAACATGATAAAGCCAGATACACATTTCATCAGAAGTCGTACTTCCGGAAAGCCGACATCTCATTATAAAGCTCTGCCCCTCGGAGCATGCAAGCGGTGACCTATTTCATGATTACATGAATCCAACTGCCAGTATTATTTTAAATTCGATTAACGAATTACGTCTTGCAAAGCAACCATTAACAAAGGTGGAAAATAGATTGTGTAACTGTGAAGTGTATATGTTTCAATTTCAGGTGAAAATGATGGCTACTGAGTGAACATTAAAACCAAAGCGCCTCTCTATATGACAACATAGATCTAGTCGCTGTTGCGCGTGACTCCATGACTAAAGATATGCACGAACATGATGTTCATCATGTTATAGATCTTTTATGTATTTGTAGACTGTGTTGGACCTCCATCTTCCCATTCTTTTGACTTCTTCAATGCTGTAATTATATTTTATCAAATCAGTTGTTCTTCCAACTCTGAAACTATGCATTCCATAGTTCACTGGGTTCAAGCCCAGATTAGTTAGAGCTGTCTTTAATACTGTTCTAGCATGCTCTGCTGTCACAGGTGACCTATCATGAAATACAAAGAATTGTTCTTCATCAGCATCATAGTTTCCCCTCCACTGCATGTACTGTAGTGTCAAAGCAAAAGGACAGAAATACCTATTCAAGTACTGTCCTGATCTTTCAGTTGTGTTTGAAGTAATTTTAATTCTCTGTGATTTCATTCCCCTGTTATGTGTCTTTGAAGTATATAGAATTAAAAGTATTTTGTCTTTGTTCCTAGCAGCATGAACATCCTTGGCCTTAATTACATGATTAATTAGGGGGACTTGTGCTACTTCACACACCCTCATAAGTCCATAGTAAGAGAGTGCAAACAAAGTTTTGTACATTAGTTGGATATATTGTTGGCCATTGCTATTAAATATCCTTTGTAATTCAAATAGAATCATTTCTAACAGCCCACACTGTATAGGCAACCTGGTTTTCACTCTGTCATTAACCACCTTACAGGCCTTAGTCAGGGACCCCAATATGCACTTTTGGTTGTCCCAATCATATCCATCATCTATTAGGATTCTTTTTATAGCTGGGACATAGGACTTCACAGTAGATGATTGAAGTCCCTGGTCAATTTTGTAACCCACAAACAGGGTCACCCTATCTTCCAAACTAGGGGGTTTAACATCAAGTCTTATTAAAAATGCATTAAATTGCCTCCAAATATTCAGATAGCTTCTGTTTGTTGAACTTCTGTTTGCTTGGCTTTTGAGTTTCTCCACAATTAACTGGATACTCTTGGTTGAAATTTTGGAAGAATTTGAAGAACTGCAGTTGTCACTGTTGATCTGTTGATAACTCCTGTTGCTGTATTCTTTCTTCTTGACTTGATATCCTGAATTGAAAACCAGAACTTATTTAATCCAAATCTTCTGAATAGGCCAAATCTCTTTAGGTAACTTAGTAGGTGAGATTTTCATCCTCCCTTTTGCCAGAGTCCTAAACCTGTTGAAATCCAGCCTAGACAAGGCATCAGCCATTCCATTATCTTTAGTTGATAACCATTCAGCAGATAAATGTACATTGTATCTAAGGCATTCTAAGACAATAATCCTGAGCAACACCATACAATTTTTGCATGAAGATGATGACTTATTAATCATTTTGCAAACCCCATCATTGTCACAGTGGAGTTTTACTGTGGAGTTTCTGAATCTATTGATCCATAATAAAACTGCTATTGATACTCCAAATAGCTCTAAATATTCAATACTAGGCTGAGCTTCTTGGAACCAGATTCTATCCCATTGGCATACAGTCCAATCAGAACCACAATATGCACCAGCCCCCTTTTCCATGCTTCCAGAGGCATCTGAATACATTTGGATGTCTTTAGCTGATTTCAACTTGGGGTCAATGAATGGTCTTGAGAAAATCTCTGGCTGTTCTAAGAAAGTCTTCCAAACCATTAAGTCTAGCCTAACTTCTTCAGATATCCTGACATGGTGGTGAGGGAGTAATTTCTTGCTGCCAGATGAAGTCAAACTATAAAGTCTCCTGACAAATGGTCTTCCTGGTTCAATAGCCCTACATAGGAAATTAAGAAATCCTGCCAGTCTTTGGATCTCATGTACAGTTGCCTTCCCATTCTTTTTATTGAGAAAGTACTCAATCATATTCATAGCTCTTTCTACCTTGTCTAGAGGTATGCAAATTAGCCGATTGACTGTGTCAATGAGCAAACCCAGAAATGTGAGCAAGGTAGTCCCCCATTCAGTCTTCTCTAAAGAAACAGGGAATTGTATTTGCTCACAGATTGTCAGAAATTGGTTGACCTGTGCATCACACATAAGTTTCCTGAGGGCAGCAAAGAAGAAATCATCTAGGTAATTGACTAGTGGTTTATTGGTTCTATGTCTGACAATGCTTGCTACTGAATTTGAGAACTCTTGAAATATAGCACAGCTAATGGAAGCCCCAAATGGGAGACACTTGTCAATGAAGTAATTGACTTTCCCTGTTTCTGGATGAGCACACTTCAGCACTAAAAATTTCCATGAGTTCCTGTTCATGGGTACATTTCTAAATTCCATTGACATATCAGACTTGGCAATGTGACAGTTCACTCCAGCTATACCACAAATCCTGATAGCCTCTAAAAAATCTGGGTTCTCAACAGAACAGATGTCAGCAGGGATTTCAGAATTGACTGAACTACCATTCTTGGGATATGAAAGGTGAAAAATTAACCTGGTTTTCTTTCCTTTGTCTTTAGGTACCAAACCAATAGGAGACTGAATAAAGTTCTTGAAAGGGACTTCTTCATAAGGCCCAGCATATCTCTTAGCTTTGACTTCAGTCATGACTTTATTCCAGAGCTCAACCTTGCTGCCACACCTCAACAATAAATTTCTGGCTGTTCTCCTGACCTTCTTGGGACCTTTGTATTGAAGATCAAAACCATTGGTAAAGCCATTTACCAAGTATTCAGATTTCTTCCTGTCATAGTTTATTTCTTTGAGTAACTCTTCATACCTTTTTACATTAACAGGTGTTATGATATCCTTGAGATTGAAATTTTCAAATTGTAACACTTCAGGGTCAACTGCAACAAAACAAAATATAACATACAACAATTCAACAATCCCCTTTTATTAATTATCCTTTCTCACATTTTTTCCCTTTTTATTCATTGAGTTAAAAGAGGACTCTTTATCCTTCTTATCTAATTTCTTACAGTTTACTAGTCCATGGAAAGGGGAGTCACAATAACTGCATCTCTCTATAAATTTGCATCTCTTCCCAAATCTACATTTATTGCCCCTGTTGAAGCTCCAGCAATAATCATTTTTCTTCCTAGAAAATTGCTTGGAAGGGCCTCCATTGCCCCCCTGCAGCCCCTTGATTGTTGAAGAAGTTACTTCTCTTTGTTTGATTATTATTAGACAGGGGACTTGTCATGGACAGGTTCCACATTTGGTTGTATGTTACTGCCCAGCTTCTTGATGGATTAAACTCCATTAGTTGCCTAAAAACTACATCGTATTGATAAACATTCTCCCAATTAAATGACATAGCTGCAGTATTTATGACTGAAATATATTGCCAAATTTCCCTGGACCTTTCAGGATTTTTACTGCAGTAGATGGTTGCGTACATTCTAAAAGCTTGCTCCCATCTCCTAAAACAATTGATACGACTTGCTTTGCTAGCAGGCACCAGGAATGTATTACCGTCCCTTTGAACCCATTCTAATTTGGTCTCGTTGCTGTATGACTGTTCAAAACCTTTATTTTTTGGTAATAACTTGTCTAGATCTACGAATCCCCCTTTTTCAATCTTCTCTTGAAGTGAAGCATCAATATGACAAGTCAAGTGGAAAAAGTCATCGTCTGTCAAACCACTAAGTCCAATAGGCTGACGCGGAGTAGCACTTGCTTTATTACCATCAGTTGTCATGATACTTTCATTAGGCAACACTAAATTATTCTGCTGAATGCTACCACCCATCTGAGGTAGACCACCTCCAAATTGATTAAAATCATGTTCCATACCTGCTGGTGGAGCTTCGATGACAGCCCTAAATTTCTCTGCCTCAATGATGGCTTGCTCCGAACATCTCCTTGCCTCATCATATCCTGGCGCTACTACCATTGATCTGGGCTGCTGCCCCCTTTGTTGTGGTGGCGGAGTCCTGTCTCTCTCATCTTGTTCAATCCGCAACTGATCTACAAAATCAGAAATACGTTTTACTGCCGAACCATTAGTACCACTATCCTGCGTTGTCGCATTAATAGGCATAATTTTTGGAATCAACAACTGGTCTTCTCTGTGACTATTAACCCCCATAGTTTCACGCCTTGTCTCATTCCACAAATGAGTGATTTCATTTCCAAGCTTTTCTTGTTCCATTACCTTCTTGTTTTTACTTAAGGCTGGAGCATAAACAGTTGTGTCAGAAGGTGATTTAATTATTTCGGTAGTACCTCTCTTTTTCTCTTGAGGAGTTAGTGTCGTGAGTATCCTAGAACCGCTAGTCTCCCCCTTTTCTTCTGCTGCTTTCTTTATCCTGTCGTCTAGCATTTTGTTGAAAAGCTTCTTTAAATGAGGATTACTCATGATCATCTCCTCCTCATTCATAGATTTGGAGGTAGCATCCAAAATTATCCCTGCATCTGTTGAAGTTTGCGAATCTGGTCCTACAAGACATTCGTTGTACTCCTCGTCCATGCTTCCCACCTCTTCAGTTGGGTCTGGTAGATCTATTTCATCATAATCTAGTTCATCTTCCTCGTCGGAATTCACTGTCACCTGAATCCCATCAAATAGATCGTTAAACTTTGAATTCTCTGACTCTTTGTAACCACTACCGTTTCTCTTATTCGTTTCCTTTTTCACATTACATTTAACTTTCGGCTTTGACTCCCTCGGCCTCTTAGCCTTAATTACTGGGACTACCATTTCCACCTGTGCATTATTGTTGTCACAAGCCAGATTGTCAAAACCATTTTCATTTAAATTCTTAAAATCAATCTTGCATTTAACCCTAGTACAAATCCTTTGATTCGGACTTTGCTTCATGGCCATTGCCTTGGGCTCATTCCCAGGTCTAGATCTCGCTAAAATTTTCGGTTGAATTTTATCTTCCTTTCTTACCTGTACTTCAGGTTGAATTGAGGAATTTCTTTGTCCTCTAGGCATGGTGAAACTTTTGCACTATAATTTTCTAAAGACTCTTGCAATAGATCATATATTTCTCAGTTTATTCATTTAAACTGCGATTCATGTCTGTTTGTTTACGATTTGAATAGCCAAAGTGATGGTTACAACGTCACGTGACCCTCAGTGACGTAGAAGCATGAGATCTTTCCCGCACAAATACTTCATCTCGGTCTTCCTTAAGTAGGCAAAACACATTTTATTAAATAAAATGACGCTTTACTACTTCCAGGTTCAGGCATCACTGCTGTCTGTTCATTGGCTTCTTTGAATTTTAATGTTGCTAATTTAATTTTAGTTTGGCTCTTTGTTTTTGCTACTTCATTCTCTGTTTGTTCTGTTCCTGTTGCTATGGGACGGGTGGCTTAAGTTTACTTGTTTTGAAATTCTTCCTTCATTCTTCTGTTCTCATGAATTATTTCAGTTACTTCATGTTCACTATTTATTTAGACTACTTGTTTCTGTCTAATTTTCATGAGTAATCTTCTTCTTGTTCCTTATCTTGATTGGAAGAATTTTTCTTGTTCATTTTTGCTGCCACCCCCGTTGCTAACCAGAAGTATTCTCAAGATCAAATGTTACGTTCAATTTTCCAATTTCAAGTTAGTCTAAACTTAATTCAAGTCCACTGTGAACTAAACTTGGTTTGAAATTATTTGGCAGACACCTCACAAATTCCATTTATCGTCTTACTTATATGAACGATCTGGTTTTGGGACTGGCATGTCGGTTTTTAAAACTCTCCGGTTGAACCTATGACATTTTAAATTTGACATCGCAAGTCAATGCAAATACATTTGTGTAGGCGTGATAAATGTTCAGTGACTATTGAATTGTGAATTTCGCGCAAAAAAAAGGTGCAGAAACCAGATACGTATTCTGTAAGTTTGGAAAAGAGCTGATTATAACATATAAGGACATCTCTTAATGGAACTTCTAGGTCGAACTTTGTTAGCTTTTTATTTGTGTGTGGTAAAGGATCATTCGGCCCTCAGTCCAAGGCTCGTGACATTTACTACTTTCAGTACCATAAATTCTTGGAACAAACAAACCGAACACAAATTGCAGATCGTACTCGTTGACGGCGAATCCACGACCGTGGGTTACAAAGCAGCAAAAGGGGAAAAGGGAGCTCCTACGGCCGTGGATTCACCGTCAACGAGTACAATAGCAGTTTACTTAAGAACCACACACGAAAAGCACAAGCGTACAAAATAAACAGAACTGTTTGCGATAAAAAATCATTCAAAAGTGACCTGCACTCAAAGTCCAAATACAAACTTAGAGGTTTGTTTATAATTTTCCTTTTTGAAGTCAGAACTAGTCTAATTACATAATTTTTTCCATTCGGATTGTTTCCTTGAATTCATTCATTCAATTGATCTATCATATACTGTGATATAAACAAACATTCTGATGACTTTTTGGAAACCTTGCGTATAAATTTTGATACTTCACTCGTTTCCGATCTTGACTATTGCTGAATTTATATTACTATTTTCAATAGTTCAATGGTCATTTATGACACCCCCTCCGCCACCCCCATCTTGCCACAACGCCCGTGGACTCCAATGTACAGCTATGAAACAAAGTGCTTAAAGTTTTCGACTTTCATAGACTTTCCTTTACTTCCTGTCGAAAATTTGCACTACATATTTGTTTCGCTATTTTGTTTCTATTGTTTTTACAATAACACAGCGTGATATTTTCAATATGGCTGAAATTGGCATTCTCCAGGAGGCACCCCAGTGAATGGAAAAATTGTAAACAAACCTGCACTTTTTAATGACATCGTCAAAACGCATTTTTTGTCGTTTCCTTTCGCTAATCCAATATCCACAACGTTTCATGATGAAGCTAATGCTGTACTGCTATCTACAAGACGCTTCAGTGAGAAAGAAACTCTTTACAAAGGACAGAAAACACAAAATACTTGTGAATCATTGGTTGCAATCAGTGCCTGTGTCCATGTTTGATTTTCCCCCAGTGAATAATGGCTCTGCAATTTGTTTGTGAAAGGTGTCAGCACTGAATTCCCGCCGAAATCTCCCCAAAACCTGAATTCCACAATTCCACTTGTAATTTCAGCGAAATGGTTAACCATCATAAAAGTAAAACAAATTTGTTTCTTGGTAGAAGCTCCAGGAATTTTCACTGTGTAGCTTCGCCACTGTGAGTAATGCCGCTTATTCTTCTGGTCAATTTACCAATCTTTTTAATAATGGATTTGTGACAACATTTTTACTGTCTTAAAGTTACGATGATTTTAAATAGGGGCGATTTGTAATAAAATGATTACACTTTATTTTTTTAAACTATTGCATTGATTTCTTGGTGTAAAGTGTAAAATGTGACATTGGGCGTTTCCTTCCACTGGTTCTGAAGCAACTCTACAAGATTTCGTATCAAATGCATTAGTTAATATTCGGGGCTTCTTCAAATATATGTCAGCGCTCGCTCCCACAAAGGTTGGCATCCCCTCGTGGAACAAATCCTGGATGTGCGCCTGTCTGCGGCTGAAGCAGTGTGTGCGTAAATTGCATTGAAGAAGCTTAGGGAACCCATTGGTGTTGTGCTAGTGTGGCTGTTTCCAGGGGTCTCAGAAAATGCTATGTCACCATTTGAAAAAAGGAATTGCCTCGCACGCGGTGGGGACGTTAAATATTCAAAAAGTGTTTTAGAATGTTGAGTAATTAACCTTGACTGGTTGCAGCTTTCTAAAATCAAACGAAGACTGGCCTGACTATGAAAGTAGGAAGTTTTTTTCTGGTGCCATTCCTGATTGGTCCAATTTGTCATTGAATTTTAGATGTATCATAGTAAAGTTTCACAAGAGAGGTGGATCCAGGATTTCTGAGGGACAGCCAAAAAGGTATCAATCTATGAATGTTAGTTTTAAAAAACTGGATGAAGATTAGTATAATAAAACTAGGAAAAGGAAGGACCTGCGACCCCAAATTCGCAAATAGTTTTTGAGAATGTACAATCCCTTTTAAAATGGCAGTTGTTATTGTGTGTTTTTCGATGAAAAGAAAAGTTGTCTGTCTAAGTTTGATTTTCAGTGAATTTCTATGTCATTTGTTCATTGACTTTCTCTACAAATGACGTTCTCTTTTTTTGTCTGAGTCTGCAGGGCCACCAAGTGCCGTGTCGCACTTTAACACACATACAAGTTCGGTGAAGAGTGAAGGTAACCTTAGCTGATCTGTGTTTGTATTGAGACCTCAAAACCTACATTCGTCCAACAGAAATAGATAACATTTAACTATGACGACTTTTGATTAAATCACACAAGCTTATTTGCGTCTCTTCTACCGGTACTTGAGGGTCGGCGGTGGCTGACACGATTTCAGAGAGTTATAATGTTCAAGATCGAAGTTCGTCTTTACACTGATAAGTTGATATGAAATATTGGAGGGATGATAGAGTCAACCTCAAGTGGTGTTCTAGTCGACCAGCAACAGGTAGATGCAGAGGATTCTTCAATGAGGACACTTGAAGGAGGAAGAATGGATGCTCCAACAACTGGTGTATGTGGAAAGGGTAAAGGAAGTAATGGACGGGGATCAAATAGTCCTGGAAGAGGGGGCGGTTCCCGTGGAGGGGGCGTGGCAGGTTCACCCGTCGGACGCGGCTCCGCTCCAGTGCCTCAGCGTATACTTCCACCGTGCAGAGTTTGTGGTCTGACGGCAACTGGATTCCACTATGGAGCAAATACATGTGAAGCGTGCAAGGTTTGCGTTTAAACACTCAATCACTCTATTCTAGTGCCCTTTGTGCTTGCTGCCTTGCCTTGCCTATATTTGCCTTACACTTTCGTTACAGTATTCCACAATGCCTGACCCTTTTCAACGTCATCTACACAGAATATTTGTAATGAATTACAAAGAGATCCGCCTCACTTAATTTGTAGGCCAGTAAAAATGATAGCATACGTTCACAGACCCAAATGTGTATCGTTGAGACGTTTCAAGCTCTTCCTCAGAGCAGCAAAGAACCTGAACATACGCAGCAATTTTATTCTCCAAATGAGTTGGCTAAATTAAATGATAATACCCTTTTACTATTAACCAGTTAAAATCGTTCTTATAATGTATATTTCAGGCATTCTTCAGAAGAATGGTTGGACGTCCTGCTCCTCCGCATTACAGTTGTCAAGGAAATTGCCAGCCGGATCCAGAAAGGGGACTAAGCTGTCCCCATTGTCGTCTGCAGAGATGTCAAGCTGTTGGCATGTCTCTAAAAGGTAGCCATTCAGGCTGAAAGTAAAGTAGATCTTAACATGTACAGAAATTGCAATATTTTAAAATTAAGTACAAGAAACCCTCTAATCCGGCCAATATTTGGCGGAAATTTCAGAGCAGAGTTTACTTATATAGTTGCCCGGAAGTAAACTAAATTGTTCTATTTTGTATTTTACTTTGTGTTTTGGAGGCATGTTCTTTCTGTTTTTATTTTGACCCCTTCAAGTCATCAACATTTTTGTTTTATATTTTGTCTGAAATGGGCTGTTTGAATTTTCTAGGAAGGTTATAACACTCGACAGATATTACGGCCTGAAGTAATAAAATTTCAAATATCGTTCCAGTTCTAAAAATATTTTGAAAGGTTGCATTGAACAGTTTTTCATTTTTAAACATTTGATTGGCAAAAATAACTCTGAAAAGGAAATAATTAGCTTGAAGGTTTTACATTTTTAGCTGTGAAGCGAGGTCGGTACACGCATGAAAGAAAGGCTCAGAACATCCTCGAGGTCAAACAGCTTTCATCGCCGCCTCCAGGGCCAGTTCAACAGAACTATGATATCAACAGTAAGTCTACATGACCCGACAAACTCTGGCAACCGACATATAAAATGTCTCAAGAGACCACGTGAAATCTGGTTACAATTTTAGACATGCATGTGAACCATCTGTTAAAAAAAATTGCGCAAAAGAAATCGCCTGCAATTCTCATCCATCGACTCATGAAATTGATCATTACCAATGTTATGAACGTTTTATGAGAATGTGATTTAATTTTCAGGTAACACCATAAAGGAACCCAGTTACAGCTGGAGCAATTTGCCTGTAAGCAGTACATCTGTGAGAGGTCCTGCTTGTATCAGTCCTATCCCTTCTCCTAGTAGTTCTAATGCGAGTTACAGGTTAGTGCAATCAAGCTAAAAATGCGCACAAGAAATCTGATAGTGTTATTCAGTAAAATTAGAGATAATAAGCAAGTGTATAATATCAGAGGATCATCTGGTAAAAACCAGGAAAGCATCAAGTAAGTGCACAGGTAACAATTTCAGATCCCGCACAGGCCATTCTTCCAAAGTCTCTGCCATATGACTATCAGTGTATTCGTGCATATCAAGTGCATTAATAAATTTTCTCTTTATAAGGATATTGATAAATTCGCATGATTTTTGTTTCTGGTCATGTATTTAAGCATGAGAAATAATATATTTTGTTGTTTAAAATACAGAAATATAAATTAACTCCATTAGTCAGCAAGTGTCTATTTAACTCTTGATACTTTATAGTTTTTAGTCGTGCCTGCTTGAGCAGAGTGACTGCTTGTTTGTTTGCTTGCTTGTAGACAGATTGAATTTTTATGCAAAAAAATTAAGAACAGGTGGCTCCCTTCTTAAAGGACTTCAAACTTGATGAAACCTGGCTTAAAGAGACCTGAATTAATGAAATCTGGGTTAATGGAACCTGGTTTAAAGACACCTGGCTTAAATATACCTGACTTAATGAGACCTGTCTTGAAGACACCTGGCTTAAACCTGATTCAAAACTACTTTTCTCAAAAAAGACATCAAATAAACACAGAGTGCCTTAATGAACTCATTTTACTAAGGTAGTTCTTTACAGCATTGACATCACAGCCATGTGTTCAGTGACAAAATGGAAACAGTTAGGCATCAATGGCCATTAGTGGCACAGTTAACTGGGATTAACTGCATTAGATTCAGAAGGTCAGTGGACCATCAAAATAACACTTAAATTTAATTTAAATTAAATTTAAAATAGAAGCATATTGGAATTTTCAGAACACAGAACCCAGTTCATTGGTAAATTAACTAGATTCTGCTTGTCTGGTCCCAAGGTTTATCAAAGCAAAAGACTCAGCCAATTCCAGAAATAGGCCACAGTAGCCATATTGGAATTTTCAGAGCACATGGTTTTTATTTATTAAATTAAATGGAATTTATTTTAAAAAATAGCCCTGTGATGGGCTGAGGTGGTTTAAGTTGAATGTGTCAAAAAGATGTCAATTGCCAAATAATCAAACA
>JBCAUG010398360.1:0-16333 GCA_038406175.1 Haplosyllis leylae
CAGAATATCCGACTCGTTGATTGCAATTAACATGATTTTCTTACAGTATCACGCTAAGTTTTCATTGACGACAGAAAGAAGATTCTCTCATTTTCGTGACACCTGTCGTGAAATTAGCGTAAGCAACTTTGGGGTGTTTTTAACAATATTTTCCTCAACATTGTAATTAAATTGACAGTAAACAAACTCAATATATCACAAGCTGTTGAACAGAAAATATTATTTCTTTATTTCTCATTCCGTCAGTACGATTTGTCAGCACTGATACACGTATTTTGCAACGTCGAGTTTCATGGAAGTGAAGGAATTTCCGTTGTAGATCTATGTACAATTCTCTGTGAGACAGTGATTGTCTATAAGTATCTGGTGTTAAGGGTGAGTTATGAGTTGTTCGCATGTTGTCAGGAAATGGTAAATAATCAAAAGAGTTTCCTGGTCCACAGCTTCAACTAGCTCCCCTAACTAAAACAGTATTTTAAATCTTGCCTATACTCATGTGTTGTGAATGGAATCAATAGGTGACAAGATATTATCGATGCAAGAGAGTAGTGTATAGTGTATTTCCGTCCAAACAGATAGTTCCATGCGAAGTTTCCGTCTCTCCATGAAAGTCCTAGGATAAAATGTATGAAATTGGCTGGATTGTCTCGATTGGGACGGCACACTGATTTCAAATTTAGATACTTTTCACAGTATGTCGAATGAAATATGTTAATTAAGATGATTTTCAACTTCAGTATCATGACATCAATTCATTATTGCCAACATAAACATTTTACAGTTTGGGTGAATACCAAATTTTTTTCTTTTCTTTGACTACTTCATCATCATACATTTTTACTGACCGCGTACGTAGTACGACGGGAAAGGTAATGTTTTCACAGGCGTGAGTCTGTCTGTCTACAGGGGGAGGGGGTGGGTACCCCCTCCCACCTCCCCCAGCTGGGATGGGGTACCCCCCTCTTCCCCTTCCTCCCCCCAGCTTGGATGGGGTACTTCCCCCCCCCCCCGTCCGGGATAGGACAGCACGTGACACGCGTATGCCTCTTGCGTTCACGCAGAAGAACTTTCTTGTTGTAATATAAATTAACGAATACATGTATTATTCAAAATTGTCGGATATTGTCTATGGTAAAAAATCAACAAATCAATTCGGACAACCTCGTTCTTGCGATATACTGGCAACTGTAACTCTCTTGAAGCTAAACTTTATATTCAAAAATAAATTCATGTGTTAGTAGGTTTTCTTAATTTAGTTTTGAGAAAACGTAAACCCTTGGGACATGCTTAGAGTAATTAAAACGTCTTGCACCAACACCAGTATATTTTACGTTCTGATGATCTCATATTTCTCCAGAAATGTGCGATAAAAGGAGCATGGAATCAATAAAACATCATCTTATTGAAAGATCCTGTGATGATTTAATACTACGCAAACTTACCGAGTCCTTTGAGACTAATACCAAATAGAGAGTTTTTGTTGATCTGCCCCATTACTGTGAATTAATGTTCACTCGACGTGTAAGATGGGTGCAACAGTAGCACACTCTCAGTGGCCCCATCGGCCTCATTTCCTGTAATTTACTGCTGACTGACAGCATTAAAATAGTCAAATAAGGAACGTAAGGAATCAAGAAATGAGACTCAAATACATTTCTTTAATAAAATAAAATTTGGTTGTTAATAACACGACGGAAAGAAGAGAGGGAGGGAATTAAGGAGGTTCAAGAAATTTCGACTCTAGCGATGAGGTCAGTAAATTCCGCTTCCCTTTAGAGTCTATGGAAAGAAGATTTGACAGTTTCTTTTCTTTTTGAGGCTGACCAAATTCTGACTATAACAGAATTGTAGCCTTGAGGCAGTACATTCTGATGAGGATTGACACCAGTTTAGCAGTCCGAATTTGTCCGATTTTAGGTGGTAATAAATTTATAATATCACTGTATCTCCAAATAGCTGACATTCCTATTGACTGACATTCAAATTTATTGAACTTCCTGCAGGATGAGAGGGAGACTCTGAAATGATGATCTGACCATTTCAAAATTATCCTTTTCAATTCCGCGCAATTGTTTAAAGCCCTGCAATGTCATCCAAAAGAATCTGGTTATTTTCCTCGGAAAAAAATGAGAACAAATTTATGTATCGAAAATTTAGATGAATTGCGATCACATTGCTCTAAAACACATTAAAAAATAAATGACCAACTAAGGGCACTCTACATGGCAACTGTATCTTAGTCCTGGAATTTCCATACATACCAATTGCATGGGAAAATGATTGCAAAACCCTTTTGTTGCCCAGACAGAAAGTATTGCAACCTTGCATGCCAATAACAATACAGGGTAAGATTTCTAGTCCACACCTTACACAGTCCAAGTAGTAATGACTTCTACGCATGCATCTTTTCAATTGTGAGGCATCAAACATCAATCATTGCCCATTTCTTGTTGATTTCAGGTTAGACTCCATTGCCATAAACAGTTACATTTGTTGCCCCTATGGCATAGATGTTCAGTATGTCCAACGTCTTGTATTGCAAAAGTTTAATTGCTCTCGTTGCAATCAGACTTATGAATAATAGATTAATTCACTCTGTACAATTTATGAAAGTAATTTAAATATACGAATTTTTAAGCCAAATCGCTGCGTTGACTAAGGGAAAAACATCCTAAATGCCCGAAAAACATCTGCAAGGTGTTGTAGGATAAAGCTCATTGATCTGAAATATGATTTCCGGTTGATAATTAATAGTACAAAAAACCAGGAAGGTTGGACAGGTGGACAAAGAGATAGTCCTACAACACACATATCTCTGTACAAATAGTTTCCAATCCTGCAATGGTAGCTCGTAGTTTCTGGGATCATATTTTATCCTTGAGGATTCAGTGATAAACGTAATTCTGCGAACAATGTCCAATTTATTCTCAAAGAGCAAGTAAGGAATTTGTAGAATATCCTCCAGACGAGAGGCTCAATGGCAGTCACATGTCTTCTGAAGCCATCATTAAAAATGTTTGTAGTGGAACGTCACTCGGAATCTCTTCTTCAAGTAGGGATCACAAAACAATGAAATATAAGGAGGCCAGATAATAAGCGTCAGTGCTTATGGTGTGGTTGGTACACTACCAGATGGCACAAGTAAAGAGCCATCTTGCTCAGTTGCATTGATAAATTTCATGAAATCAACCTGTATGATGAGCATGACAATCATGATTATACCTCGGTCTCCGGTACTGTTCTCAATTCATGAAATTAGTAATTAGATCTAAATATTTCAAAGTAAACTTCCATGGTTAATTAAACATCTTCGTCAAGACTTTTGTTTTGTTTTGTTTGTTTTGATTTTTTTTTAAAAATTTGGGGGACATAAGTCCCTTTCGTTGGGCCACTGATATCCCTGTTTTGGATTTCTGGTGATGTCTGCCCTGGGTTTCAAAGCCAGGGTGGATCCCTCGCTTGACGTGCTTCCTCACCTACACATGATGGATTCCCCAGATCTGGTGCAATACCTGCTGACTGTATAGAGGTCAGCATGGCAGCCGAGCCTTTTTGATCCACGTACCTGCGGAAAATTGTCATTACTGTTTTTTTTTTTTTTGTTACTGAAGAAAGTATCACAAATGGATTGTTCATTAGACTAGCATTAAATTCGAAAACACCATGTGAGTAGTATGTTGTCCCAAGTCATTGCTCAACTGTGTCAACGGTTTCTCATTCCTGTCGATACATTGGATTATTTAATATTCATCGATTTTCAAGATAAAATATTCCTGTAAGTTCTGGATTGTATCAAATCTTTCCATTCTTGATATAAGAAATTTTAGTGGCCATTATGTTTCATTTTATACGAAGAGCGTCTTTGTAAAGTGAAGACTGATAGATTCTCTAGCAGCACCCGGAGACTATGATTATCAGGTCAGCGTTAAATTTGATGTGATAAGAGGACGATTTGATGTAACATTCATCTAAATGAAAGCGAAAAACAACATGAAGTCAGAATAAAAGAATATCTCTTCACTAAGCTCAATGACTTTTCTTTTAAAGTACAAGGAAGGATTCATCGACTAATGGATACTGCACGAAGCAGTTCCGGTTATCAACTGGATGAAAGTGAAGAGTCATTGAGGAACCGTTGTGTTCAACTTTCCGCTCCACTTTGATGGTGTCTGAATAAACCAGGTGCAACATTGTTGTCTTGTGTCTTGTTTTTACTTAGCCATTCTGCTTTGAAGATCCTGCAGACAACCGCTACTTTTGATTAAAATTTGCAACGTCAGGGCAACAATAGTCTTACAAGTAATCATGATATCAGCATTTCCTGTTTCAAATTATGGCACCAGCATTACATTATTTTCTAATATTATAAACACAAATTGTGTTTTCAAAAACTACTTTCAACTTATGTTATAAATTCCCCCGTAAAATGAAAGTTAACGCATTAACCTAGAAATTTGTTTCATCACAGTTTGTACTACAAGCTAAAACACACGCCTGGAGTAATTATTTCTTATTTGCATGATAGTTTAAGGAAACTTCAAAGCTAAGTAGTAAAGCCTTTGATATTTGAAAAGAAAGAAGGCCAAACAATTAGCCAAATTATCATGGGAAGAATTTAATTTTTATGTTGCATGCAGCAATCACGAACATAATGACAAAAGAAGTTTTTATGCGAAATCTGATGTGCAGCACCATGTTTATAAAAGCAATACTGTAATAATCAATCAATACAAGTTAAAGTATAATCTTTGCTATTTTGTTATTTGAGTAATAAAATATCAATTTTAAACACAGGCGAAAATTGATTTAGAATGAACATAAAGTACGTTATTTTGGATTTGTATAATATTTTTCAGTATCCAGTGTTATCGCTTGCATCACGTTTTCAAAATAAGAGGTGGAAAGCTCACTAATGGCACCGTTCCCAAAATTGCTGACAGCAGTCGAGTTTTTAATCCATCAAAGTATCGGAAGGAACTGTAATAATTTCCCAAGTGGTGCAGTCAATGCATAATTCAGCAGATTAAATACAATTTCATTGTTTTCAAATCATCGGCTACCTATTTCACATTTATCTAATTTGATTTTTGTGTGTCAGCCTAAACCTTAGAGCTTATTTCAGAGTAAATAATTAATATTAGTAATTTAAAGCATTCAATCGATGCATTGACTGAAACTTCAACCCTAACCCATCAACAAAAATGTTTGTATACATTTAAATAAGCCCAGTATCAAAAAAGAAGGCCATTTTTGGTCAATTGTGAACACAGAAATCTGTGCAATTGGCATTTGGCTAATCTCTAATCTCATACGTGCACAATTGACCAAAAATGGTTTACTTGTGCTTCATGGTTACCATGCAATCTCTTGCGAAGACATAGAAATCAGCTGAATCAGCCGTCTGAAGTGTACCCCAGCGGCCGGTACTGCCAATTTTACAACCAATTATCTGTATCTTTTGTGTCAAAGTGCACAAAATTACTTTTTCCAATGTGTACAATTGAAATTCCATTTATTAACACTCTTATTTGAAGTTTGTGTAGCTAAGTTGTCCTCAACAATGTTCATTTATCATGCCACTTTTGATCTGCCATACCCTTGCGTGTTAATTCATAGAATGCCAATCAAAATGTGAATTTAAAATTCTGTTTTCAGAAATCCGCAAAGTTGGAATTATTAGCATATCAGAGTCTTTGTATTTAATAAGATAATGAACAAAATTTTTATCACAAATCAATTTTTATTCAATTATATTCGTTTATTATTAGATGCCGGCACAGTCTGATTTTTCATTGGTTGACAGTGGTTTTTGCAGGTCACGACAAAACTGTATGTCCCTAAAATTTTTTATGTAAGGTTTAAGAACTTTTCACAGACAAAATGTTTGTCTGTTATACGGACAAACTGTTTGTATTTTTGCATCAGTTTGCATCTAATAATAAACCTAATATCATGTGTTTCTTCAGGTACAAACATTTTATTGCATTCAGGGGTTTGTCAGGAGTTTTTCCCCTTCAGGCACTTTGTGCCATCAGGGGACAAACACTGACAAACCCCTTCATGCAATAAAACAGTTTGTACCTTCACAAAACACACGATATTTGCTGTTTAGAAAATAAGAATTTATTTCTCACTGATCGATTAAAACTAAGTTGTTAGCAGTGCTAATCCATTTTCCCTGAATTCAATGACTAAAAACATTAAAGGGATTGCTGTATTTGAACGCACTATCTCTTGTGTGAGAGACAGGGATGATACTTTTTAACCACAGAGACACAGGCATCAGAGGGGACACTTAAATCCACTTAAAATCCAATCCAGTTTTTCCTAAATAAGACGAAACTTTCAGTGAATTCAGGGAATCAGACAAATCAATGAAGCATGAATTAGTGTCAATTAGAGATCTTCTCTGTCACTTCTCTGTTCAAGCACAGCAATCCTCTTTTTAGAATAATATTCAGTACATTTTTAGAAACAAAAAGAATTCGAATTAGTTTGTGTGCTTTTTGTTTCTAAAATGTACTGAATTCATATGTGATGATTCTTCTCATCGCTCCAATGGGACGATGAAGCCCTTGTTCCCCGAAAGCGTCGAAGAAGATTCACACAGTTCGAATGTATTTGCATAAAAGTCGTGGTGTGAATTCAAATGAATTTACTGATCAGTGCCCACTTCGTTTTTGTTGCAAAATTATTGGAAAATCGTAAAAACAATCAAAAGACCTTATACCTTCTGTATCATAGTCAGTCTAAATGACAACGTATATAGGAACAGCTTTATCATTCAGTTTCTCAATTATGAAAGCAATACTAATTATAATTAAAATAAAATATAGCATGTAGTCGATAATAAATATTATAATTTGAATTTGACGAACTTCTCAAATTGATCAGTGAATTCTTTTGAATTTACCCTGTGCAAAGGTGACCCAACCATGTCGAGGGATGTTTTTTAAGTAATCTTTAATGGACTAATACATTTTAGAAAGACCTAAATATTGCAAATAAATGTCTTGTTGCTCAGCCTGTTCAAGAAGGTAGAGTGGTAAAGAAACACTGAAACAAGTTGAAATTTGAATATTTGTGTCACAATATTAATTAAATATGAAAGTGTCTTTCTTCTCATATAAGGAAACAGTGACCAATTCTTCATCCATGTATGTTGGCAGGGAAGTCTGTGTGATCATCTGGCAGGTGTAGGTTTTCCGATCACTGTTTATCTTGTTAACATAGGCCGTGCATTTCGGTTTTTCATATCCACACAGAGCTGCGCATTCAAGGATTGATGTGAATCCTGAGACCTCTTTGTACACACTTACCTGCTCAAAGGAGTAAAATTCACGTGCTACGTGCTACGTCTGCCTTTGGCAGACACGCAGGACACGCATCACAAAAATGATCTAAATACCCACAGATAGTGATGATCCAGGGAATCGAAAATCAAGGAATAAGTGGATAAACAACTAGAGAACGATATGTCAACAAAAAAATGACTGAACAAAGTATACTCCTAGAGTAAAAAAGGAATAAAAAATGGAATGAACGATAATAGATTCAAACTACAGTAAGTGCAAGTAGGGGACCAAGTCAGCCTTCCCTTATATGAACTTAGAAACAAGATGGAAATTTCGTCATGATTATTTGAAACACAACCTTCAAAGTGGCACCAGTATAGGATATACATTGTGAGTAACTGCGTGAATAGCCTGAATTAAATGAACTAACACGATTATTTGAAACATCAGTGGTATGAGCACCCCAAAAACCAAAACAAAGAAATCTAAAGAACCCACAAACACATCGAGTATCAAGAAGTTTATTACCTGTACTACCCCCACAAATACCTCAAAGAACCAAACAGGCAAGAGGAAAACCCCACCATCCATTGAGAAGCCTTCCGGAAAGAAAATCAATATGGAAATAGAACCGCAAGAAGATCAAGGTATGGACACCAAGAATGATGCACAATCCAATGCACAGCCAGATGACAAAATTACGACACTACTGGATACACAAGTTAGAATGGAGAGATTACTAGCATCCTTGGAAGAAAAAATTAGCAACGTTGTTTCATCACAAAAAGAACTGAAGACCAAAATTATCGACACTGTGAAGGTAAAGGAAGAAAATACCCGCCTACAGCAGAGATTAACCAAAGTTGAGGAAGTCAATAGAAGACTCACAGATAGGGTAAACTCTCTTGAGGACAGACTACTGGAATGTAACATTATACTCCACGGAGTACATGAAGCAACATGGGAAACAGAACATGCACTCTGTGACAAAATATATGACACATTAAGTGATACAGTACTAGAAAAAACATACGAGGAGTGCATCAAGACAGCAAAGAGCATGCTATTGAAAAAAGCCAGATGGTTAGGGAACTACAGATCAATGAGAAACCGACCTATACACACCTCCTCAAAACTGGTAGAAATTTCTTAGATCTACCTACAAAATGACTTGTTTACTTTGCACATGTTCAGAGTCACCTAATATATTGCCTATCACTATGGGGTAATCATTTATCATCAGGACATCTGAAAAAATTAGAGAAACTACAAAAAAACTGTATTAAACTAATAGACTCTAGAAAGTCTACTAAGGAATTAGCAATTCTTGATATTCATGAATTGCTAAAGCTAGAAAATCTCAAATTTGCATATAAACTGGAGAAACAGTTATTACCAAGCAAAGTAACTGAGTGCGTCCTTACTGATCACAAGGGTAAAACTTTAAAGAAAGAACATAGGTATGAAACCAGAAACAAATCGGTTATCAACCTGCCACGTGCTAATAGTAACAAATATCTATCAAGTGTATTTTGTAAAGGACTGCAAAGCCTCCTAAACCATAGGATCTCATTGTAAACAACAATAACTACAAACTTTTCACAAAAAAATGTAAAATAGCAATTATAAATGGAGATTTGTAATAATCCTTGCAAGTGTAATCTAGTATTTAAGTGCTCAACTGAACCAACTTATGGTTGCGAACATTGTAAATTCTATTACGAAGCCACGATAATTTGAAGCACACTCATGTGACCTGATTATCTGAAACATATTGGCAATCCAATTACTATCACTATGTTAGGGTACCAGTTCGCGCCAAAAAAGACAGAAAGGTCAGGGATCCAAGATGGCGTCTGTTGATATCGCGACTAAAATTATGAACAATTTTTCTTCTAAAAACTATGTGGAATACGTATCCTGTTTGAATAAAGGTGACTGTGTAACTGTGGCTGACTTCAATAAGAGTCTGCTGGCCAACAAATATTGGCTTGATGTTTATCGCTGTATGGATAAAAAGGATGTGAATCCCGATCACATACTCAAACTTTTCTGCGAATATAGTGGTCTACTGCCAAATGAACTATGTGAGAAAACGATAGGATTAATGTCTGACAACAAGCTGTATTACAGCCATGCAGGTACTGTTGTACTCCATATGCAGACGGTCCTCATAGATAAATGGTTGGAAGTGATGAAACAGCCAGGGACACTATGTGATGAATTGATGTTATTCGGACTATCCCGTATTCATAGCAGACACACTCTTGTGTACACATCGACCAAAGCCTGGTGTACCCTCAATAATTCTATCAACTTATCCATAGAAGAGGTACATTCACTTTGCGACATTCACTTGCTGTATTTGGACCGATTAGTGTTTGGTGAACTCAAACCGTTAGAGACTAAAAATGGATCATTGCTTTCTTGGAGCAGTGAACTTATCACGAATAGGTTGAACCAGATTAACTCCCTGCAAAACAATATGAGTAGCCTGCAGAATACACCACGTTTTCCTACCACCACAGCATCAAAATGTGTTACACCATCAGTTTCCACTGCAAGTGACCAGCACCACGACCCACTGCAGATCAATGAAACAATTGAAGACCATGCATTGTTGCAGATCAGTGAAACAGCTGAAGAGAAAGAAGCAGCCTCTAGTGTAAGTGATCCTCCAATCAATCTTGATGTAAACAAGTCAAATGATAAGTTAGTAGAACCCTCCAGTGAGCAGATAGAAAAGGAGCCAAATAAAGAAGCTCCAGTGGTGGAACAAACACCGCCATGATTATGTGAAACGCCGAAAATGTTACATGAATTAACATATAAAGTAGTCAGTGCTAGAGGCATACCAGTGCTTGGATCACCTCAGTGGGCAGTTATGTCACGAATATGTGAAACATCAGACCTAAATAAACATGAAGTGTCCTCCTTGCGACTATTGTCAACTTGTGTAATCGCTAAACACTCAAAAACCTCGCAAAATGAAATGCCTGAAGTAGTCGACACTGCACTGTCACCATCACCATCAGATCCATCAGATCGTTTATCCAAAAGTCTGCATAACCTGTCTATAGTTATAGACCCCCTCGATCAAGACACCATACAAAAATGGACCGGTGAGGAACCATCTCACAAGAATGATGACTTCCCCTCAACATCTAGTGCCAAAGTGATAAACAATAGGATAGCCAGGAATGAGTCACAAGTCTCTACTGGTATTGCATCAAGAATCAAATGCTCCAAAATTAGACAATCTGATACACCAGAAGTAATTCCCTCACATACACTCTGAGTAAGAAGTCGTCGCTACTTTACGGTCAGAGCTAGGCGAAGCACAACCAAAACAGTCTTCTATCATGATATATGTGCCAGTCCTGTACATCATATAAAGCCTAGATTGAAAGTTACAGAAAAAGCTGAACCTTCAGCGGACCGTATCACTGCACAGCAGAAAATAACTGAGAACTTAAAAGGAATTACCCCTCCCCATGCCCCCCGACCAGTCATAGGACACAGGAAAAAATCGGTAGCTACAACTAGTTCAGTGAACAAAACGGAAACTGACATGCTGCAAAACCAGTCCCTGGATACTGATCACAATGATAGTGATAAAACAATAGACTATGCTCCAGATCCTGATGACAAAGACAACATTCCCAAGGGAAAATTACAGATTTCGAAGCCATACGGAATTAGAAAAATCCCACCAAAGGTAAACATAAAAGGAACTTTAATTGTCCACAGTGTGATAACCGTTTCAGCCTTGTGTCAGACTTGAACCAACATTTTAAGACCAACCATGGTCCTGTAATGTGCAATGACTGTAAGGCTCAATTCTCTACTCCTAGTGCGTATGACTGCCACAAATATAAACATGATGAAATGAAATATAAATGCAAAACTTGTGGGAAGAGGTTTCCATTTGCCAGTGATCATGATATTCACACAATGGGCCATAGAAAGATTAAAATGCATCATTGCTCTAATGGTAATTGTTTCGTTACAATACTCAATTAACTAGACATTTGCCATGCAAAAACGAAAAGGACAAGCATGCCGGAAAGGAGTACAGCCGGAGTGATAGTCCTGTGTACTGACTATTAACTTAAACATGTTAATTTAAATCATTGTGTTGCACTGATAAAAGTGGAATTCCTCTTGTGATTGCTATTTTATCGTGTGTTATCGAATATTTGAAATGGGCAGGTGTGCCCTACTGAGTTCGCTCTTTATTTTCAAACTGTTCTTTTTTTCTTAAGTCACGAATATTTGAAATGCTGTCTAAAAGACAACAATCACGCAAATTCAAGGAAAACTCTAAGAGTAAGCAAGTCAAAAACTAAGTTCATTAACAAACATTTATTATTCTCCAAGCTAAATGAACTCTATGCAATTGCATAAGCGTTTACAACTAAGTATCAAACAGTAGAGTAAACTTTTCTTTCTTATTCGTTATATTTATTACCACTATAAGAATGCATCTTTTTGCATGATAATTTGAAACAGATCATAGCAGCACCAGTAGTGTTATTCATCTTGTATAAACCCATCTGATTTGCTGTGATGTTAATGTTTCTATTTAATTAGATAATTTCATAGATTTAAATTATTCAAAATTAATAGGTAATCCAGCGAAAGCACAACCAAAGGTTTACGGATTTACCTTCTCTTGTACCAACTTATATTTGGCTAAAAAAAAATGTAACTGCGACTAAACGTGATTTCCTGTACAACAAGAGAAAATAAATTATTATTATTATTATTTTTGTGATTAGTGCAACTTTATTTAGGAACAAAAATACTTCTAATTATTGCACATGAGATATTTGAAATTTCTTTTCATTTTAAATTCTTATTTTACTCATCTTGTGCAGTTTATCTCAATGAACTATTGAATCATTGTGACCATCAGTAGCTTTGAAATTTTGACAAAAATAACAATCTGTCTCTCACAACAGCAAGGTTTTCCTGTTATTTCAAATGTATGTCGAAATTGTAAATTATTGTTCAGTTGGAAATTATTAATAATTTTACATATGAAATGGACTTGCTTGAAAAGTCTGGTAAAAATGTTAATATATTTTTTAATTAATAATTTTACACATGAAATGGACTAGCTGGAAAAGTCTGGTAAAAATGTTAATATATTTTTTAAATTAAATTTCCCATGGATAACATTCAGTCACATTATAAATTAAATATCCTTGCACATCTGGTTAAAAAGGAAAAAATATCACTTTTGATATATTTTTGAATTTGCAAAAAATAAAAAAAATATTGAACCTGTTGAGTACGCACTCGAGGAGGCACTTTTTTACTGGCGCCTAGAAATTTGGATATACAAAGTACAATCACCGCCAGTGTATTTCTTATTTTGATGTGCAAAGATCCATAGAGTGTACAAAATGCATGGAGAACTATCATGGGTGGTATTCAGTATGGGATGCACACCCTAGTGCCTTGCAAAAGTCTTATGACCTCATGACCAACAGTAGAATATCAATAGAAAAAATGACACCTTGAGTTTTTTCACTTTTCCAAGTTTAATACAAATCTATCAGCTAATATTTGGTAATTTAAAATTTGGCCATATTATTTCAACTGAAAGCTATTTGGCCAATGACTCAATATTCCTTTTGCTTCCACATGCATTCTGACCAGTGGTCCATATTGGATTACATGAGGGAAGAAGAAATTGCCTGGCACCTAGGTCCACATTCCCATCTGAATACGACCTGTGACTATTGCTGACTACTGTGATACCACAGATTTATGCTGTGCATTTACGAGTACCTGTCCTGCTTCAGGTGTGATGTATTTTCTCTCGAACATTTTCGTTATAACTTCACATGTTCGTGGGGCCACTTGTGGTACTGTATCTGAAAATATCCCCCACATTTTATCATTCTTCAGCGAAATTTCAGTGAAATCATTTAACCCGTGTGTAGAACATATTTGGAATAAATATATCAAAAGATATATTAATTTGTGTGTACGTGTCTTATCAGAGCCATCCTTAGGTAAACTGGAAAAATTCAGATGTAGTTCCGCTCTCCTGAACATGGGGTGTGGTAGTTCAATATTATTTTTTGAGACAAATGTATTGTTTCTTTATTTATGCTTCCAAATATATTTTCTCATAGACCACCATTGTAAAACTCATCAAGAATTGATTGAGACCATCGAAAGCAGTCAGAAATCGATGTTCTTCCTACAGGGTGTTACATACCACAACCAAGCTGGGCTTCAGTTATTGAATCCCACTGTACATTGACTAATTCGGAAGGAGATGAACACTGAATTGGACCTGCAAAACAGTCGGCAAAATTGTTATTTCTGCTCCTATATTACTATAAATAGTTCGGTAACTACAAAGCCATGAAAAAAATTTACGAATTAACAAATCATGTGTCAACGCAACTTGTACTTAGTACTTTCTTATTTTCAGAAACGTACCAAATAGCCAGTGTAACCATCCGTCGGAGTTTCCTTGCTTTATCCAGCAGAGACTTGAGTCACAATGCCAAGGGTAATCTGCTGGGTACAGAGTTATGAAAGCCGAAGGATCTAGGACCATATCTCCGAACATATCAGCAGTTAAGCTTGTCAAATCACTGTTGTCTACTCGCAGAATATACAGCTTTAAACCTAGATTGATGCACAAGACACGCTTTGGGAAAATTGATACCCTTTCTCAGAAAAGGAAAATTACTTATTAAATGATATTGCATGATTTGGGTAAGTTATGAACCAGATATGAAAATATCTCACCAGCGAATGCACATGCATCGATTTGCGTGAGGCGTGGTGATTGCCGACCAATTTGCAGAAATCTCAGACCCACCATACCATGGAACCATCCAGCTTGCACGTGCGATATGCGATTTCCTTCCAGATTCAATTCTTTTAGATTGACAAGCGTCGCAAATACCCGTGGCTGCAAATTATCAGATGTGATAGCAAGAAAGATAGAAGGCTTCGGCTGTAGCCGAATGTTTGTAAGTTTTACCGCTTGTTGCAAAACAGGAATATTACGACATATTATTGAGTTTTTGTGTATTTGCAGTGAAAGGCATATAAGGATAGCTTAGTCAATTGTGCAATGATAGGTATAAAATCAATTGGACTATTCGTGGACACAATACATGGATGATCCGAAATAATTTAATGCTGCCAACAGATAGTATTGTAAGGTGTGCGTTCCGCGTACCTCTCATGGGTAAAAGAGAGTAACTCTAGATGGTGGGAAAGTGCATTTATTCTACTCTGGCCCTATTAGCGGTGTGCTCTATATATATGAGTGTATCTCAGACAGCTATTGGCTGTGTCGGTCTAACTATAGGGTATGGGCGGAGCCCTCCCTGTGCGTGCTTAGGCACGTGTCGTACCCTGCAGTATATTAAATTATGTAAAAAATTGCTATGCGGAATTATATATGGCGTTTATACCAAACACATAGACTGATCCTGAAGACATAATTTTTTACAGTGGGTATCGATAGGAAACTGTACAAAATTTTTGTAATGTTTTGGTGAACTGAAATATTGAAAAGCACTCAGTAAGAGATAAGGAAGGTGAATGTGTTAGAAAAAAGTTGTTCCGGGTGTGCGCCGGTCGAACATGTGTACCTGAAGTCCTGTGAGACGATTTGATTTTAAGTTGAGTTCCTCCAGCGTAATGGCATTGCCAATTGCAGGTTGAATATCTGTTATTCGATTGTATGAAAGATCTAGTACTCTAAACTTTGAAAGTCCATCGAAAGCGCCTGCAAAAGTTGCACAAAATAATGAAAAAGAAAAGTTTACGTTCAAAATTTAAATGAACTGAAGGAGTATTTAAATATGATCAAAACTTTATTCACCATTTTGGATAGTGTTTAAAAAATTCGACAAAAGGAATAATTCTTCGAGGTCAGGAAAACTTTGCAGGAATCCTGCTGGAACAACTTGGAAACTATTGTACGCCATTGTTATATGACAGACGTCATGCGGAATATCTGTTACTGTTGTTAGGTCTGCGACACCACCTGACCATCTTTCCTCCTTTTTGTCTGCAATCGAGATTACTTATTTCAGTTAAGATGTTTGTAATCTTAACTGATGACCACACAACTTAAATATTCGAATATGTTAGATTTTATACGTTTTTGAAAACAACAAAATTTATGTACAATTTAAAACACCTACCTGAGCTACATACAAGTTGCACGTCTGTAAACTGGATGATCCAGACCAATATGAACAAGTCAAACACCATTTTTTTGTCATTACTAGCTTTTTGAACTGACACTTTCTTCTTATTCATTAAAATAACAAAATCCGCGAGACAGTGATGTCTTTTGTTAATGATAGGGGGACAAATTACTACAAAAGCTAGTTACGTAAAAGAAACGCCAAGATCAAGGCTTGTTTACGTAGTTGAAAAATTTTTCAACTGGCCTAATTTGAGTAAACAACGTGGATTTCAGACTTTTGCTTTCCTGGATACAACTACAACTGATAATTACTCTTGTGTTACAAATTATAGCTTCAGAAAATGGTAGATCGCCTGAAAGAACTTTACCGGATGTAAATTATCAGCAAAAGATTATAATTACTGTTTCAGTCGATGAACAATAATAATTTATGCGGACGAATCACACTGAAGTCAATCGATTAATCAACATAGACCAAGAAATTGGGACCTGGTGACCTTGCAGTACCATCTAATACTTCATTCACCACAAAAAGCTGACAGATACTAAAATCTTTAATAAATGCCAAGGATTCAGATAATTTTCGAGGTAAACTCCAGGTGTTAAGGAGCTAATTGAGAGGAAACCTTTTTGGGATTCCTTCTGAATGGCTGTGAGATAATACATACTAAAAACAACAAGCATTAAGGGGAAGAGCTGATCATTTGTGGTTGTTGGGTCCCAGATCATTTCACCACCTTCAATAGATGTGTTCAATGTTAAAGAGGAAGATGCACTCCGTGGATCTTGCACGTGTTTTAAATTGAACTTAACATTGAAATGGATATGTGTTTGTTAT
>JBCAUG010398471.1:0-16331 GCA_038406175.1 Haplosyllis leylae
CCACCACGGGCCCAAAATTTCGGGGCAAAAACCATCAATCAACCACTAAGGTGACTCTAGCGAGCCACCAAAAACTCTGGCCACATCATTTGCATCCAATCTGTCCGTAAGCACTGCTTCTACTCCTCTGTGGTTAGATACCAGACAGGCTAAACATTGCGAGTGGACAAATCAATAAGCGCTAAATTTAATTCCAACTTTTCAAATTATATATCCCTGGATTTCCCGTCATTAAATTGACAGTGTTTACAATTATTTACGATCCAGCGTAAACTATGGAAGCATGGCTTGTTGTGAGTAAAAACCACATAAAAAGGTCTATCCAGTTCATCGGAATCAATAACCAACAAGAGTAAAGGTGCAGACTGAAGCAGACTGTCACTTGGCAAGTTGCTTTTAAACATGGTTACAATGCTTTAATTAGGCACAAGTTTTACATGCAAGAGGAAACCAGAATAATTAGATTTCTTTGGCCAATGGTGTGAGGTCTTAGTAAAAGAATATAACAAAGTAAGAAGGCCGCAGACCCCTATCTCTGCAGATTCGTTCTGTCTTCCTGTATTCAGATCTTCAAATGATCACCGACAACAACATAAAGACAATACATCTTAAGATGCTTCCTGCATGATACACATACCGGTACTAAGAGATAAAATGGCTCGAGGAATCTGATACCGTTGAATATAAGCTTCTTTATAGCGATTGAATCACGACATCTGCATACAAAAAGACATCAATGGTAACTACACTTGATACACAAAACTGAATTCTGTGAGCTAAACATGTTATTTACAGCTTCCATAAGTATTGTAAGATTACAGCCAAAAATGTACATAAATAGAAGTTAAATCTACATATTCGAGCATGTTCCACATCATGTAAACCCGACTGTTCGGGGTAAAGGGACATTCTTTAGAGGAAGCATATCGCCCGCAGGATTCAATCAACACCTGGAGTATTTCTTTAATACTGAATTCAATTTCACGTGAAATCTGTTTCCTGCCTCGCTGGGTTAAGTGCATGACATATAAAAAGAAACACAGTGTGCCTAGATAACCTTATACTTTGTATTACATCTATTCTGGCAGTGGTAAGTCTGAGTTAGATGGAATTGTGAGAATCAATAGCAATCCTCTGTGGCAGAACACACAGGCATACTCCTTTGTACCCAATTCTGAACTACAAAACGCTTCGAAGGTCTGGACAATCTCTTAATTTTTACAGTGTGCATGATTTCCATGTAGCGGAACTTACTTTTCAAAGAAAAGAACTAACGTAGTTAACTGTTCAAAATTCTGAGCAAGAAAAGACATATATCCAGTGATACCAGTAAAAATTCAGACGAGTTAAAAGTTAAGTGTAGGATATATTTCAATAGTGTTTGCCGTCGGTAGATGTTCAGTTGCTGGCTCATTGACTCTTTTTGCTTTGGTGTCGCCTTATGTCTTGTCGACAGTACAGTTGCGCTAATCTGCTTTCAATCCTGTACAAGCCTCTTTGGATCCCAGGTTTTACCAACCACGTACATGGTACGATGGTCCTCCCCCTGGCCAGGTAGGTGACCGGCCCTCCCTCCCCCTAGATAGGTGACCCACTGTCCCCCGTAGAACCAGGTAATGAGACTAGTTGAAGGACCAGGCAGGAGGAATGATCCCCCCTGGACTAGGCAAGAAGGACCAGTGGAAGGACCAGGCAGGATGAATGGGGTACCCCAGTCCCAGCCCGGTGTGTACCCCAGTCCAAGCCAGGGGGTACCCCTGGAAAGGACCTGGGACCAGAGACCAGGGAAAGAACCTGTGACTGGGGTACCCCCTGGAAAGGACATGAGACCACAGACCAGGGAAAGAACCTGGGACTGGTTACCTATTGTATCTAATTATATACCATAGTTTTTGCGTAGAAGCCACTTATATATTATTTCTTTCAAATTTACTCTACCAAATGTTAGAAGCTTGGAATTTAATACGGCAGCAGACTAAACTACAAGATTGAAAATTTCATCTAATTACTATCTCCCAAATTTGCTTGGCGGCCGTATTTGTTTCAGTAAATAATCTGTCAAATCTATTATAATGAACTGGTTATGGGAAAGACAGATACTGAGTATTAGTAAACAAATACTAAGCACTAGATAATACTATTAAATGAGTCTCAATATACAAGAAATTTTAGTTGATTAAAGGTTAATTTTTTATGAAATTTCGCTAATGTCCTCTGGGCATATTTTTGTATTAATTTGTACAATTTGGCAAGCATAAAATTTCTTAATTTTGTATTTAAAGAGCTTACAATTTACAAATATCGGAGGTTCGAAGTTCGCAAAATTTTAGTGGGATTCTGAACATGGCATCCATTTGAAAGATCTGCTGCCAACAGTTTAATTGTATTATAATGGTAATTTGTAAAGTATCCGTGGTTTTATGTCCAAATCATTACTCACCATTAACATTTCGACGAAGTGAATTTCTAAAACTGTTTTAACCCACCTGTTCACACTGCATGGACTTTAAAAATTAGTATTACAAAGTATAAAAAAGACCTATACAACATCAGGTGCCAGTAACAACATACATATCCCAAGGTTATGAAAGCTACACTATTTATGACATCGACTCATTTGCCAGTCACTATTTTAGTCATACTTGGTCCTTTCTGTAAGATTGAGAACGTGTCTACTATCTGTAGTTCAACTCATTAAGACTGAGTAACATGGGCTGAATACAAGTGAGCCGTCATTTGTAGACCTGTCTTCAAAGGATTTTGGATACAAAAAAGACAAAATCAATTTCATTTTTGAAGAGATATGTTTCAGCAAATATTGTAAGTAACGAATTATCTATGCATTTTAAATGTTTTATGCCTACCAAGCTGTGTGCTTTCTGTGACCATTGACCTGACTTAGCAAATCTCTGATCCTATTGTTGTGACTTGATTTTCATTAACAACTGATGGTAATCACGTTTGGACAATAATAATTATAACCGAAACAATATTTGGAACCATCAAAAACTATGGGAATGTCAGATATTTTTCTTGCATTTCCCTATGACAGTGTATATTTTGTTTAAGTCAACAAAAGTACGCGTCAAATGTGGTTCCTGTTTAATGCAAAAGTAAATTTACTGCGCATCTTTCGTGCCTTTTTCTGTACCTGATCAGCACTATGACATATTCGCCTGTGTGAGTGTCAATTTCAATGCTTACATGCTGCTATTATGCAGTGATATATCACCTTTCTCCTCTGCTTGCTACCTACATGCTCCTCATCCTCCTTGCAGGCTTGTCTCCTACTCCCATGAGGTAAACCTTCGCTTTCAATTTAAATCCCTTCATTATTCTTGAACACTTGTCTTCATGCAGACAACACAGGATGCATAACGCAATACGATAACTATAAATTTTATAGTTTAAGGAAAACCATTATGGTATGGGGCGATTTATTTAAACTGAAACCGAAAAATCAACACATACGGCTACAGGAATCTCGTGCGGCAGTTTACACAAAGAACTAAGAGGAGACTTACGTGCCTAGTTGGGGTTGGGGCTGTTACGGTTAAGGTTACTATTTCTTCTTGTCGCATTTAGGGATGTATGAAAACGGTGTCTTGTTGAAAGTAAAATAACAAAACATCTTCACATAATTAATATACAGATCTTCAATGACATTTACATCTACGCCGTTAAACTCCCACTTCGTAACTGATACATGTCACTTTATTACTCAGGAAGTTTATTATTTTTGTCGCTTTAAATCACTTTGTTTGACCCTATAACGCAGTAAAATTGACTGCAGCGAAAATAATTCAGTTCTGAAATAACCACTGAAAAGTCATTTGAAGATAGTTGCTTCTGTGAACATCTTTTCAAACATCTCCATAATGTGCGCGGGAGCCTTAAATACATGAGGACCAGGCATCCGGCTTGATAATGCAAAAGGAATATATTTGTAGGCGCTAGCTACATGTGGAAGAATAGGTACAGCAGGCAATGGTACAGAAGATTGCTAGGGTTTCTTTTCAACATTAAAGTAAAGCTGGTTGAACCGCGCTGTGGGCAACGAGGAATTTCCTCATAGAACTTTGAAGCAAGGTCTTCTAACGAAGGGAAGATTCCAAGAGGAAACAATGACTGGTGCAAAAAAATCCTGGGGGCTGAAGACAAGACATTACTGATTATGTGATCAATAGTTGAAAAAAGCTCATCCTGATCAGTTCGGCTTCCTGCCGCTCCAGAACACATCTGGTTCTACCAATATTAGAATGTAGACAATAGATAACGAAACTACTAGACAACTCTTAAGAAGACACTTGATCATTAATGTTTCGTCACGAACCACCTACAAGTAACAAGGACTATGACATGGTGTTTGCAACTCTTGTAGGATTGAGTCCTTAGCTTGTGCTAATTCAAATCAAACCGCACACCTCATGCAAATTACTTCACGAATGGGGAATACAAGCCCTTCAATATTTGCTAAATAATTTGCATACTAAGGCTTATCTGATCGATATCTTATGGAATTATGTTCACTCACTGTTGGCTATTATCATACGATTGAGGAGGTTAACGGAAAAGTGCCAGGGCTCTTCACTGCCCTGCCTGGAAACCTGCCTGAGCAACTTAATCATATAGTGAAGATTTCAACAATAGAAGTCGCTGTTGACAGTTGCATAAAAATTGTCATCGCCAATGACCATTGCGCTAACGCCTACTAAGGATGCTCACGAAGATGGTATTTTCAGAGAATCTGGATTGAACATCGTAGTAGTTTTTCAAAGTCTGGACCGATGCAACGCACTAACATTAAGCTCAAAACGTAAATGTCAACGAATGACAGTTAAACAATTTGTGTTTCTTCAGCTGTTTCTATCAATAATTCAATCGCAAAAAATTTCGAGCTTATTATCATCACTGCTAAAATTGATGCTTCAAAGTGTAAATACAAATGCTGAAACAGTGTTGCTGACTTCAAGTACTGGTTCCCATGACAAAATTAATTACTACAAGGTACTTCATTAGGTTGATTGGCCATTTTGTCTTGCTTGAGTACGTACTTGAACAAATCCAAAAGCATTCTGATGGAGATTTGTCAGGATATACGTAATGATCCGTGTTGATCAGTTACCATAAATATGCCTTTTCATACTAGCCTTATTTGAGCAGGATAAGTAATAACACTTTTCAATCCTGTTTGGGAGGCCATAAATCTGCTAATCCAGGAAGGTACCCTGTACAATAACGGATTAAAAGGTGCTGTGGTTTCAGCAACTTTATGAGGTATTTATGATAACAGGGTTACTCGTGATGATCCTGCCGGTCAGTGTAACATGGTAAGAGGAAGGATTTTTTCGAAGTATATTTTGCTTATTTTTACATATGTTACAGCCGACGAGAACGTAAATACTACATCTACGGGATCTAGCCGACTTTATTCACTTCCTGCGGCATTCGAAGACCCTGGTCTGTCTGTAAAGACCTGTGTGCGTAATTCATGCTCACAGAAAGATCAAAGCTGTGAAATTCTTCCCGTTTAAAGCTGCAGAAAACTTAATGTAGCTACAGGTTGTCTAAGTCCACAGTATCCATATTGCTTTTGTACACACGTCAAGAATCAAATAAAGCAAACTAACACTGTGAATCTTTCATATCCGAGTACCAGAACAAAGAATTCATTCGACATCACCTTGGTCTTATTTATTTCATTTGCATTATGTTTTCGTTTTTTTGTCGATTAAGCTAAATATGACCCAAAGCACCAGCGTTTTTGCCTCGAGGGGTGGACACATTCGTCCGTTTCTGCATATTTCATTCACTGAAGTAATGTAGCAGTCACTAAACCCTGGTGCAGATGTGATTTAACATGATTTGATGTGACAGTCCTCCTATTAAATGTCTTTATTAGACAAGCTTTCCATGGAGCAATGTCGTACGCTTAAAGGAAACAAATTTCCACGGAGTAACAATCCGATATTGGGGATTTGTAACACAAACTCAGGACTTTATAATTCCACCAGTCCAAAACAGAAGTTTCCGGTAAACCAATACTTCAAAGGACTATTAGGCAAAAATATGTTGTTTTTTTTTCTGTGATGACTATGAGTTGCACTGGATTCATGAAAACATGAAAACACAATAAAGGCAGGTCATTACAGAATTCTAGGCGAGTGAAAACTTTCACAACCTTCAACTTAGAAACGTCCAAAAACCGCCTTTATTGTAATAATTAGAACATTTGGTTTTGTTTGCTGATAATGTGATAGTACTTATCCATTTCCAAGAAATGGTGAATTAAAAACTGCATCGCAGAACTGAAGCTGTTGTCTCCCATAAAGCCATCGGTATAATGCAACCTAAAAACAAACATGTTCAACTAATTTTAATGTATAAATATAATACATTTAGTCACGGCTGGTAGAAAGAAAAAATACATAGTATCCGTGGCCATTTCATTGATTGGTACATTTATCATGAAGATCCAGATGATAGGAACATGCACTTAATATTTATATCAAAGAGAACAAGTAAAATCTATGTTTGTTTTCTTGGTTTCCCACGCAGTTATCAAGCGCGATGTTTTGAATAGCTGGTATTTCCTTTGGGGCACCCCCTGTCCTGACTAGGGACCCCCAGACAGGACGGGACCCCCGGACAGGACCAGTGATAGGACCATGCCATGGGCATAACTAGGGAGTACACCCTGGATAGGACGGGGAACAGGACCAGTGACAGGACATGGACGGGACTAGGGGTACCCTCCCCTCCCCAGACACCTGGACAGAACCAGTCACAGGACCATGGACATGACTAAGGGGTATTCCCCTGTGGACAGACAAACAAACTGAAAACATAACCTCCTGTCATACCATGTATGCGGGCAGTAATAAATACGATGTCGTGAAAAGTCGCAACAGACTGGCCCTTTGTTATGACGTAATGTCGTTGTGACATCGTGATTCCCATCAATGACTGTAGCTTAAAGTAGGTCTACTTGTCATAAAAGTGCCAAGGCATATTCCACAAATACTATGGACCGCCTCTTTCCATCACTAAGCTGACTCTAAACGATCCACAAATAACGAAAAATGAGTTAAGTAACAAGAGTTTTGACAACTTTCTGTGAAGTGCAAAAACTTTCATAAAATTCCTTCACTTAAAATCACAGTTCTTTGGTCATTATTGATACGGTCTCCTGCTTCTTGCTGATAACCTTCAAAATATTTATTGATGCATCCATCAACATAAATCATGTCATAATGAACAAATGTACACTCAGCAAGGAAACGTTTTTGACCTTCTACTTGATTTAGCTATCAGCACGACAAGAAATCGTTTTGTCAACTCAAGTGTAGCAGTCATGAGAATTACAACAAGGATAAAATTAGTAGTTAATTCTAGTTGGCAAAAATGTCATCCATACTCATTTTTGCTGCCAAAGAAAGCTTCAGCACCTGCTTTGAAAAAAAAATTTTGATGGATATTACCTGCTTTAACTGAACTAGAAACTGTGAAAATAAGTGTCATCCAAAATTGAATACTTCAGGTTTTTCAACAGGAGAGTGTTGAATAGTTATCAAGTAATAGTGAATGAATATTAAAAATTAAGTATTAGTAAATTCATACCGAGTACCAATTACTATATGTAGTATTAGTAAGTACCTATAAGTGCGAAACATTTAGTACTGTGAATATAGTACGAAATACTACATAAAATAAGCAAAATGACGTTGCGTCGTTGACCCAATTGGTGGCAAATGCAAAATGATGTCATGGCAGCATTCTGTCTAAACAAATTCCAACCAATGACAGCAGGTTAAAGTAGGCCTAATGATCATCAAACTGCCAAAGTCCTGGGACAGGATGTTCCATTCCCCCGAATCAACCACTAAGGTGATTCTAACGAGCCACCAATAAATACTAAGCAGTTGGTGATCCTTTTCCATGAACTAGACCACCCAATCCAATCAAGTTCAATTCGACAGACAGATTTTTTAACATCACCAACATAAGCTTCAGCTAAACATCATTTGTAAATCAAAAACTACGGTCAAGTGAAAGATAATTATTACTAACATTGTCCAACGATTACAGTGTATTTCCATTTACCAAAACAGTTTACAGAGTCACAATGAAGAGATTGCTTTCCTTTGAGAGCTGTACATCATCTTTAATGAAATAATGCTCTCCTTTTATTCTTTCTGAAGAGACACAAGTTGTTCATTACAATGAACAGCTGGCTCCGCTGCCCAATTACAAAAGTTTAAGAACACGTTGTCCATGGAAAAAAGCAGCACATTTTAATAATGAAATAAAGCTATAGCTTACAGTAGCTTATAGCTCTAGAACATGATATTGGAAAATAGTGAAGTTGTAACTCAATTCTTAGCTCTGCAAATTCAATATTAGCGAGCATCAATATAAAAAGGGGAACTCTTTCACGGGGAACATGTTCTGTTGCTGAAAAAACCACCTCCTGCTCAAGCAGCAGCAGACATTCATCTTGGTTCTTGTGCTCCTACCATCAGCGATCTTTTCCCACCTTGAATAATAGCCGTTATTTTAACCGAGGAATCCGGAACAAAAGGTCACACCACACAAAGATATACATCATCTGTCTGAGGTTACATGCGTACACTGTAGTAAGTTGTAGCCATGATATTCCAAATATTCTTTGGCCAACGCACTGGATGTGCCATTTACACAAAAGACAAAAGGCAGACACTATGCACTATTGAATTCACTCAATATATGCTTCCACTGAACATAAAACACTAGCCTAATCTGTTCGATTAAATCAATTTATGGCAATCGCTATCCCTTGATGGTATTTGCCACAACTGTCCATAAAACCAGCACCCAGTGGTGTTATTTGATGTATTTAGTAAGATGATGATAAGCACAATGGGGCAAGTCATCTTATTGAAAATCTGGGTCATCTCCCCGAATACTCTGTTCTAATGGACAAGGGAACTCGTGCGAACTATTTGGTTTCCAAATCACTTTCTGCTGAATTTGTCCTGAATCTGATCTGTGTAAGCCATGTGGTGGAGGCGAAAAATAAACGAGAATTTAAACATCTCGTACAGATCCACCTTCAATGCAGAAGAGATTGCTTGAGGTTTTTACTGAATAACGGGGTCAAATGAAATTTGCTACAATGGAGACTGAATTTCCAAACAAATGAATACGGCCTGATGCCAGCTGGCATATTGTGTGTGCAAGGCTAATTCTCTTCCCTCTGCCATTTCCAACAACATCAACTGGTAAATATATATGTTCAATCGATGGATGTTCACTCAGAATTTCAAAAAATCACACAAAATAACATGAGTTTGAATCGTTGAAGTAGTAATTAAATTCTCTTGAGGAGACCCACACACGTGGAGTTCGTAATTACTAGCTTTGCTCACACTATACTGAACACAAACATATGGAGAAAGTCAGAATGTTATTCTCATTTTATTAAATCAGATTAACATCTGAATCTAACATGCTGATCTATGGCTATGATGAGAGTAAGTGTACCATTAAAACCCAGTCCTGTCCTTGACATCTTGCGACCTTCTAAACCTGGGGATCTCTGGTAAAATTATCCCAAACATTTAAACGTAGATAGTGCCCAATTACAAATAGTTACAGAGTCAGTTCGCAAAACAATGTGTCTTCTCCCGAACGCACACAAAGTTGATTCTGTTTTCTATGGGTAATAATGCATCACGATTACCTATGACTGATCGATGCCGCCAGCAATGAATTGATTTCTGTGGGTCTGCTACTCATTAGTGTTTCTGGATGATGACCTATATCTCAAGACATTTGCTAGATCAATCTGGTAAAGAGGTTAGCACTGATACTGATACCATTCCTAACAAATTTTCTACCAGGTAAAATACAAAAATCGTGGAGAAACGAAAATAATGTTGCATATTTGTAAAACAGTATAAATGCTATTTAGTTCCATCGGGACATGTCCAGCACAACCCTTCCAAGGTCAGGGAAATGGTAATCAAGGTAAAGGTTCACCACAATGTAACAGCCGTTTGTGTTCTGCTATTCCTCGTGGCATTACCCTTCTGTTTTTGTTTGAGAACAAATTTGCGAGATCTCGAGGTCAGCACCTTTGCGGAACAGACAGATGGGCTTTTCTTGTTACTTTCGTATCTGGTTGTACGAGATAACAAGAACTCACCAAGAGAAAGAAATATCTTATTCAAAAAAAATTCCCTTTCTATAGTTTATGGGTCGAATCAATAAGGATGATATCATTTTTTCAGACGAAAGTAGTTCCAGGCCAGTCGATTGGAAAATTGCTACATCTTCTTCAACCGACTGTAACTTACTTGATGCACATTTTCTTGAAGATTCATACAACGAAAATAAATTTTTATCATGTTTATATAATTTACTACAGGGAGCAATACTATCAGATTCAAGGTCTTTGATGGATTCATGGGGTTATTCGTCATCTTCAGAAACATTTTATCTTGGTCATCTGCTTTTTCAAATGGTATATCAATCTGTGAATACCTACCTATGACCAAATCAAGGAAATGCCTGTCTTTGAAAAAGCTTTGATGAACAATTTGAGAGTTTCACGACAACCATAATCAATCAGATTGAGAAGCTCACACAGTAATGATTATTGATGACATGAAACATTTCAGGACAAATTTAGTTCCAAAGAAAAGTATTTTATGAAATTTCCAATCCACTCGAAAATTCCATTCACAGAACACGAAGATTTATGTCCGCGTGTTTAGATTTTCAATTACTATATTGCCATGCAAAGTTCCCGTTTCATAACATAAACTACATTTCAGTCGAAATCTTCAATCAATGTCAGACGCGGCAGGTTAGCAACGTAAATTTCACTCTCTGATGACTATGTTTTCTGCTGTAATTAATACTTTTGGATGAAGCAATAGCAAACTCAAGCATCCTGTTTCTAATCAATAGAGTACCCAAGGCCTTATTGACAAGGCAACAATATATTAAAGACTGATTTATTCCCATAACGGAACATATCATAAACCCCTGATACCAGAACAGCCATTTGTATTAAGCTCCCAAAAATGATGGGCAATTATTCTGTTGAGACCATGGCTGCAATGAGATAGGATTTTATGCTTGTCATCCCATGATCAATACCTTCTTTACCCCTTGCCAATTTCATCACAATCTGTTACCATGTAAATGGATTTTATTTGGGCTTCCATCTTCCGATTTTGTCAGCTGGTATAACAAGTGATACCGTGCTTGGTGAAACTGTAAAAAGGATATACTAAAAGAGTATGCAGATCGGAAGACTGGGTTCAATAGGACATATGACTTCATCTGAAATGGTCATAGTGCTACACCCATCTACATAGTGCTACACCCATCTTCCATTACAGTCAAATGGATTTTTCTTCCCAAAAGTCGACAGTAATTGTATAAAGGTCGCAAAGTGACCTGCATTGATAACAGAGCTAATAGATGCCGTGCATGCACAATTGACTCTTACGCCTGATCAATAATGCAACTGACGACAATTTTCTGCCGATAATTTTACGTTTCTGATAGTTCTTGTCATGTCGTGCTGTGATGGCTATTAATGATCCAGCTTCACTCGTCAACTTTTGTATTGGCATCATAGATCATACATCGACTGAATAACTTAACATTTGAAAATTAAACATGTCTAAAATCACTTTCTCTACTGAAGAGACATTTCGCACAGTAAACAACTCAAACCAAACAAGTCTGAGATGCGGCTGAACCTAAGTAACTTAAATCGTGTGCTGTATATTTCTTGACATTAGGTATCCATAGACTGCGGAACCAATAACCATTTCCGCTTGCCATTGAACAATGTGATATCAATATGTGCACTCCGTCTCTTTTGACCTGGCATCCGTTCTATGGGGTTCAATGCATATTTTGTAAATGCCTCAAAGTAATAATCTGTCTATTGATGCACTGCTGAAAAGCTTCACTGTGTTATTTATGCCTTTTAATACAATGTGAACAGGCCACGGTTTACTGTATACGGTGCCTTACTGAAGCAGATTCATTTCAATTGAGTCACGAGAATTTATCACAGCAGTAATCGATGAAGTCTTCGAGATTAAAGACTGACAAATTAAGTATAATTAAGGCATGTAAAGCTGTAAGAACCTGTTTACATAATCATTAGGCTACATGTATAATTCATATCCCCTATCCTCGCATTGTCAACAACGTGGTGGTGTATGTTTGTGCACGAACATCGTACTCCATATATCACAGCTAACATGAACAAACTACAAAGGGGCATCTTTAGTTTTTGTTCAGCCCATGTAAATATCATTTTTCAAGCACTAAATTATTTTGCGCTTATTATTCGTTGCATCGGAGCTTGCCCATTTGTTCAACGGTAAACCATACTCCTTGCATCACAACAAAAGATTTCTTAGTGACGGTTTCTGACATATGAGTCTCTTGTGAAAGGGTGTAACCAGTTACACATATTACCAAGTGACAATCATCTAACCAAAGTAGCTGTCAAGATCCTTTGGAAAATTACCAGTGTTTATTGCACTTTATAGCAGTAGACTGATTTCCTGGAGATTGTTTACTTGGTCTCATTGATCCTGCAGTGGTTGGTGCTGCTTGAACAGCAATACAATTCTGTCTGGCCTGCACCCTGTCAGCCAAATGTAGAACGTGCATGTTTCTGGCTAATTCTGGCCAAATCAAATTACTGAAGCACAATGGCAGGTCCCAAGCCTAGGATTAACGTGGACCCGCTCCATAATGTTCCACGCATTAATTTGACTGACTGTAAACTCTCTGTCCATTTATCGTGTCAATTTCGAGTTAGCATTCGCACTAAATATTAGCAACATTGTCTTGACCTTGATTCCAACAGCTTCAAGAAGAAACTAGGTCATTAACATAAAATGAGATATTCATAGCCATGATTTATCTGTTATTTCAATAAAGCTTCCCCACTCTCCATCTCCGCTATACACCCAGAGGTGGCTTTTGTAAGGATTGAATCTGCCAGTAATTTTATTAGCATCATTATTTCCTACTCAAACAGACATGATTATTGCAACAAATTGACTCTCATCATGAAGACAACCCTTGATAGATATTAAAAACACGCGGCGATATTACGTAGCATCCAGTATTTATTGGAATTATTCCATTCCATGAAGAGCTGATATTGAAAATAGTCGCATCTCACCCAGAATATTATGGCTTATGTCGCGTAGACCACGGAATATTAGTACAAAATAACATCATTGGAATACTCTACACGACAAATGATTGCAAAATACCGTATTGCGTGGTTCACATGAATCACAACAATACATCATTATTATTTTGTTCCAAAATTTAAATATTGCACGCGAGTGTTTCCTACCTGGACGAATTTTGTTACCTCAGACAAAGTACAGCTTCTTATCACCAAGAGATCTGAAAGCATCAGCTCAAAGGCCAAGTGCACAAAAGTAAAGAAATTTCAGGATCGATTATGTTAGCTGCAAAATTCGAGAATTGTTTGTTAGTTATCAGGTTGGATACATTTGCACCATATTCGTAGGTTCCTCTTCACATTTTGACCAGTCTTGGTCTCTTCCTTTATTTCCTGTTTTCTTGAGTGATTGATAGCGAGTTATTAATTCCTGTCGTTGGAAGTTGCAACTGAAGTTAGTGGCCTTTGGGTCAACTGCTAAGATTACGTTGACGGCACCCCAGAAGAAAAGAGTGTCCGGTCTCCAGTGCAAGAAGAATGGCATTGTTCACTTAGGTTTATCTGGTTTTCACCATGGTGACTTTCTGGCTGCAAAAGCGCTGCAGTCTCTACATCAATATGGTAAAATCCTGCGCTATCTGTCCTTCTATCATTAGGCATACCATCCAAGCCACTACCCAAGGAAATCACGTCTGCTCTCGAAATGAAAAGCAAACAATACACAGGGCCGGTTTCGGCTTCATTAAGAACTGGAATAAACAGATATGCTCCACTGATAGAGCCGATTTTCCATTAAATGGAAGGAAAATGGGAGAAGAGCCATGTCTTGGAATTCGGTTGGCTCAATTATGTCCTCTCAACCCACGTAATTAACGTTAAACATGGAATTTAGAGACATTTACCATTGCAATGCAGATAAGTAATAATACAAAGTATGTGATTTGCACCAATCATTGTGTACAATGTCAATGATTTAAAAAAAACTTTTGATACCTCCATGTAAAACCGCTTCCATCTTCTCCATTCACATTTGTAATAAAGAAACACTTACCCTTATCGATATCTAACAAAGCGAGCAGACTCAATTCAAGGATTCTACTCATGGACATTGTATGTGATGAATGTGTCATGATTCTTGGAAACATCGTTTTGAAGCAGTGTGGATGAAAGCTATTACCAAGCACACTTTCCCCATATAATTCATGTTTTAACGACATGTTTACAACTTGTGAAAATATTTTCTCTTGCTTGCAGATAGTACAAATATAAGGCTGTTCTAGACATCTGGATATCTGTTTGGTTCCGCCAACAGTTGCTAAATAACTCTTTGTTTTAATTTGGAAAAAGTCTATCTTCATTTATATCATGGAGATAATAATCGAGTATCAAAAGAAAATTAATCCCATCTGATAACTAACTATCATGTAGTGTAAAGCGTCTGAGGCATTCAAGAAATATCACGCCGGTTTTAAGAAGATTTGAAGTTCGCTTTTTAATATCTTGCCACAAAGGTCACTTCCTCTGGTGTCTATTCTAAATGTTCATTGTACAATTAAGTTGCTTCTAATGCCTGGGCTGTATGTAGACATTGCATATGACGAGGATAATATAGTAATAGTTCTAAATTAAGACCCTTCTTATTTCTAAAATAGGTATTGGTACATTCCAAACAACGGAACAAGATAGAAACCAACAAAAAGAGGACAGAATGGAAGGTCCCAGAGCATGCATACTGTGAACAATTTCCGCAATGAGTTAAAGTGACACTTTACCTGTCCTTTCATGACTGATGAAGAACTAGTCATCTATCATCTTTCCTAAAACTACTTAGGTATTTGTTCTGATACACATACAAACTGAAATATGTAACACGTCAAAGCGCCTTCAAAGCCCCCTTCATGTAAAATGACATTATATGGGACTGTACATCAATTATTTAATCTTTTCATGCAGGTGACAATATGAAATCAATGTTATATAGATTGAGAAACATGTGTGCTAATTCCATCCATATTCACCATTGATATTACCGTAAGTAGTATTGAAATAGGTCTGTGATGTTATTGTTTATGGGAACTAAATTGATTTTGATCGGATCCTAAATATTTAATAATTTTGTTTGTTTCAACCTTTAATCAGCCACTTTGCAGACGCGTTGAAAAACGTTGATCTCACCATCGCTACCTAAATGGCATACTATTCAGTGCCAATGTTCTTCAGTCCATTTATCCAGGACTTTTTTCAATAGTAATTTAATAGTATCATTCCTTTCACTGGAACAAGCAGCATTAATTTTTTACTACAAACTAGCAGAAAACTGCTCCTATATCATTCATGAATTAGTCTACATAACAATCACATGTACCTGGAGTCACAATAGATATATCGAAATTCTGATATTTAATGACGGTCGGATTCGCATCAATTTACATTTAATAACACCTGTGTGTATAATAGCAACAGACAGCCGGTGTTTTGAAGTAACCATAATGGGAGTTAATCTAGCGTTAAAGGCCTCCGTCAATTGGTTATTCCATTGATACAATATTAATATCATTATTTCCATTCAACAGGGTTCATGTAAAAGTTGAAGCTGATTTGTATGTGAATAGATGCACGAGGCTCTTAACCTTCAATGGTACAAAGGTTAATCCTTTAGACCAATCAGTATCACACCAGGATACTGAAGTATTGTTGCGTCTTCGTACACAGTGGCCATTCAGGACTACCACACCCTCCCAAAGTGAAATATTCTCTCAAAACTATTATTGTTGCTTGTTGGCTCTGCTCGTATACAGTGGCCTTTCAGGACCTTCACAACCTCCCAAAGTGAAATATTCTCTCAAAACTATTATCGTTGCTAGTTCGTACAGTAGCCTTTCAGGACCACCACACCCTGCCAAACATTTATTCTGCTCTTATCATTGAGCCTCAAGCCAGATCATCTCTTACAGTGTTTCCTTCCATATCTATGCATGTATGTCTCTGTGGTGAGCCATGAACAGGGACCTAGGATTTACAGGGTTCAAAATTGTAAGCAGTGGCACTGGACTACAAGCAGAGGCTCCTTGTCGATTTGGCACTTAAATGGTTTGGTACATACACTACAATA
>JBCAUG010398582.1:0-16326 GCA_038406175.1 Haplosyllis leylae
AAGTTTCCCACAAGCACAGTTGACTCTGTGGTGTAATGGTTAAAGCAGTTGGAATATAAGCAGGAGATCCTGGACTCCAACCCCACTATTGTAAAAATTATTTTTGTCCAATTCATCTAATCAGACAAGACTTTTGAAAAAAACTCGCATCTGCTTAAAAATAGGTATACAGTCAACAAGGTGATTAATTCTTTGTCAAGTTACCGAAAAGCGGCAGTTTTATTAACGGTTTCGGATTTCAGTCGATACAAGTGTGAAGTGTGTGTAGAGTGCAGTCATCGAGGGGCATTAAGCCGTCGATAAACTGCACATGTTTCGTTTCGTTTATCAATTTGCAAATGGCACAGAAAATCCCCTTTTCCTGTGTTTGCTTTACCATTACCAGTTTCGGCATTGCACATCTTGTGAGCACTTCATGTGAGGATCATTGAATGTGGATTAACTGAAAGAGTAACTAGAGGCCGAATGCCGCTGATCACTAATGGCCCAATTAACATACTGTACCAGGGTTTTGTACTGTGTACTTTGCGTGATTTAATTTCAGAAAACAATTCACAAGATAAGTATTCAAAATAAAAAATGGCAAAGACAAGAACATTATTCAGTCGGATGAAAAATATTAACACAGTAATTTTCGCATGAAATTTTTCGGCGTTGAATTTGGTTACACAATGTCGAGTTTTTCCCCCGTGACAAATGGCCCCTTATAGACTTAACGGGATTTGAGGCGTGAGCTTAAATGGTTCAAAACTATATCAAAATGCTTCAGCCAAGGATTGAATTTTTGCCTTCTTTGCTCAATGAAGGAGAAAGTGGATTTAAGTTCTTCGACTCAATCATTCTCAGTTCTGCTTCGGGAATCCAATCTCTTCTCATAAAAAAATGATTCTTCAGTAGTAAGTCACGGGTCGGATTTAATCCAAGGTCCCTCCCCAATTGCCATTTACTTTCTTTAATTTGTGGTTTCCAAATGCCATCATTTGGAATCGTCCACCTGTGTAGAATTAAGTTTTTCCCTCTAAATCACGAGAAGCTGATTTTGTACCACAGGAACATTTGAATTTTGAATAAAAATGCCTCATACATTGCCATAACATTGTTTTCCAAATATCAAGTTTCCCATGGCACATAATCACGATCTGAATTTGGTCGACACAATTAAATTCTCTATTGATTGGTGACTTTAGATATTGGAATTTTGCCCTGGGGAACCAGAAATTAAGAAACTAAATGGCAATGTAAGAGGCACCATGGTTTGAAACTGACCCGTGTCTTATGTCTCCTTCCCAGCAAAAATGATTCTACAGCGGCATATTGCCAAGCGTACTTCCGACTCCTTTTAGACCTAGTTTCGTTATTTTCAATTAAGAAAGATACGGGAGCAAGAGCTAAGTAGCAACTAGGGGAGGATCAGGAAGCTGATCCTAAGTGGTACTGTCAATAAATCTGACTTTTCTGTACCGAAACCTGATGAGTGCCTCTTAAATAAATTAACGCTGCCATCTTCTTAGTTGTCGGAGTCAGGTTATATTCTCAAACTAATTGTGTTCTCATTGATTTTTTTTCAGTTCACCCGCCTCAGATTTGGCTGCGAGACGAGGAGTTTTCAGCAGAAGGCATTATGGCTCAGTGGAAATGGTGAGTATGTCCAAAAACTCCTTACTATGTAACAGACCTATTTCAAACACTGTGGAGAATTGCCAAAAGAAAAAAATCAGCATTACAAGAAATGGTCTTAATTTCGGCTGGCCACAGTGCACGGACACTGAAATCTATTCACAGAAACCTAGTTTGAAGACAGTTTTTATGTCGATAACACTTTTGGGATAACACGGGCGCCGCTAAAGAAATTGAATTAGCCGCCTTACAATAGATCAGGTGCTGTTTCGATGGAAACTAAAATCTAAAGAAGATTGAGGAATCAGTCTTGGGTCTGGCACCAGATGTGACTCGTTTTTCACTTCTACGTCGTTGTAAACTTTGATCTTCCAATTGACGTCCGATTGAGAAAAGCTTCTACAACAAACCTTGAAAATTATGCTTTGCTTTACGTGTACCAACTACCTCAAATATTAATAATAGGACCTCGAAGCATGGTTATTGTCAAGTATCAAGCAGGCAAATAATTAATTTCAATATGTAGGTCTTAGTCGAACGCCTGGTTTCCAACTGCGTAAATTTGCAAATAAAATACTACAAAAGACCTTTGTTTGCCAAAATCTGTTGTTCCTACCGATAAACTGGTTATTAGATGGAACCAATACGTTAAGGACACGATTGTTTATTACTATTTTGCTGTTCACAATTGAAAATGGTTTGGGCCGTGAAAAACAACCGGTTGGCTTCACTGTTAATCATAATAACATATGACCTGTAATTTAAAACCCAGGATGTTCTGCCGACGTACGGTTTGCAAGGTGGTTTCATGAATCATTTATCCTCTTTAAGATTCTCCACTCCCAAAGATGTTATAGTTTCTCCTTAATGGATTTCCAGTCCAGTTCACTTTAGAGAAAAAGTATGTCACTTATTTGATTAAATAGTTTTTAGATATAATCCTATTACACTATATATCTAAACTCTTGGGGACATCTTATATTTATCACGTTGATGTTGTTGGTTTTTCTGACCTTGACAAAATATTTTCAACTAAACGAATATTTAATCAAACGATTGTAACAATCAATAGTAGTCTATTGCGCAATCAGGGAGAATAAAGTGGGAAACTATTGCAACAAAACTGCATCGCTTCATTCTTAATCGGAGTGTACATTTTCAAACAATTTTGGTAGACATGTCCTTTTGTGGGTTGCTGCAGCAAGTTTCAAGGCAAGGATGATTCCTCAATTACATGTTTACTTGCAAGAACACGGAAGTCCTTAGATTCATCCCTAATGCTACACAGGTTTACCCAACATCTTGGCTGTCAGGTATCAGGCTATCGCCGAACATTAAACCTCATCGGTCGCTTTGTTTGGAAGATAGGTAAACTGAAACAACAACACAATTTTATCCCCCTTAGAAGGTCTTTGTCATAACCTAAGACGACTAAGAGTGAGTACTTGGAACCGTGAATCTGCCACACAACCTTTTCTTCCTTAATTAACAGTGCACTCAACTTTGTGAAAAATGAGTGGAATGTAACCTGACTTTACTTGTGGAAAATGAATGGCACGGATGTTTGTTGTAAACATGTGCAAGGGGTACTGGGCTTGACGAAATATTTTCGACTAAATAGTATGAGACAATGCAGTCCTGCCTGGAATGGAAAACATACTTACTAAGCAACACGTCACTTCAAGAAAAAGTGAGCGGCCACAAACTTTTAGTTTGTTTTATAAAACATTCAGAAGCAAATTTTCCATTAAGAAATTTGTTATGAAGGTAAAAACATAGGCTAGATTGGTTTACCAGAATTCCTAGGTCATGTTGTCGGTAGACCAAACAAAGGTACAGTAACAACTGTTGACATTATCATTAGTAACAACCAGGTTTGTAAGGTTTTAACGAAAAGTAAGTTTTCATTTATCTCTGAATGTTTGTGAAGTTTAGTAGTTTTATCACCGAAAGTTGTCTCATTGCTACACTGTAGCGTCATAGTCTTGTCACGAGCATTTTGTTAACCTCTGCAAAATAATCAAGTTTTCTGTTATTATCAGGAAATTGCTCATTTACACGGTGGAGTTTGTACTGGGAAAAGCATATCGTGTGAGATTTAGGCAATCCTAGAGATCTTTTTTCAATTGGCAATGTTGGCTCATTCTTACGCCAATTGCAATCTCTTATTCTCCACTGTTACAGCAATACCTTATGCTGCGTAGGTGTACACATTTGAAACATTTGGCTTTTTCTTCCAAAATGTTTTCAACATTGTGTTTGACATCAGTGAAAGTTTCCATAAATAGAGGCTCCTTCTTTCGTATTACTTTTACTCTGGTGTCATTCACCCAGAAGACAAGATTTGCTTAAATACAGGAACCTTTCTGCTGTCTGAAGAACAGGGGGAAATAAGAATGTTGTACAACGTTTTGGACACTGATCCATATTTTGATCATAATACTCAATAGTGAGGGTTGTTCCTTGATTTGAAGCAAGACTGCATTCAACGATCTTCATATCTGCCTCTGGTTCTACAGCTGCTGAACATCTTGACTCTTAGTCAGCGACCTTCGTTGCGTAGATCTACCAATTGTTTACATCATTCCCAACTTCAAAAGTGAAATTGTTTCCTTCGAATAATTTGTCTAATGCAGTTGTTGGGTTTAATGACCTTCTTTATCCAAAACAGTACCATAAAACAGCTATTTTGGTGAACTCTCGGGGGCATTAATTCCAACGTCTCATTTGTGCCTTCGTTAATGACCGTTTTACTTGGGCGTCCCTAATCAATGTTAATAACTACGTAAAGGATGTGTCTCATTGATGATTATGGTCTGGGAGACAATGTACTATTAGCTTCACGTCTTTATGCATACCATTTCATTATCATGGTATTAGTTTCAGTCAGAAACCGAGTGTGGGGCATTTGTATAATGTTCGTGAGGTGTGGGTTCCTTACTTGACACCAACCTAACCGGGTGCAATGAGATCTATGTCAAAGTAATTTCCAAGCAGAATGAATTATTTAACGCACTTGGTGCTGTAAACAGCTACATAGCCAAGAGTGTTTTCCTTGTTAACCTCCTCCAAATGAAAATGATCCTGTTTTGTACCTCCTACCTCGGAGATAAATTTCCAACAAAACGGGATTTCCATCAGTTTTTGGAAGGATTCTGCACAGAAGATATCGTATTATTTTCACCAACTTCCAACTTAAGTCTCATTCAGACCAAGCGATAGCGTGGGCTTGAGCGAGAGCAGCATCGCTTGGACTGGCTAGCGGCAAAAAATCAAATGGGTTCTGGACCAATTTTGGTAGCAGCATCACTAGCAGCAATGCTCTTGCTATCGCTTGGTCTGAATGATGCCATTGACATCAATGTATTCCTTTCCAAGTGAGATGCCGCTCTCGCTCACGCTATCGCTCAGTGTGAATAGACCCTTAAACATCGTGTGGAAGCGTTACTGGTGACTTGATAAGCCACCCGCTTCCGAAATGGTACAGCCAGCGAATCACACGAATTTTAAAGTACTATTCCCAAGGTACTTTTAGAAACTATAATCCAGAATCTACGCAGTCCATCATTGAGCCAAAAAATACTATTTGTTTTATATTTGTATTATTATTTGTATTAATATAAAGACATTAGGCGGACATATATGGTTTTCGGAGCATGTAAAATCGACCGACTGGACACATGAATAAGAAAATCCATGATTGAGGGCTCAAGCCTCAGGAGAGAAGCGGTGTTTACTGAACATATTAACAGAGACATGTTTCTATCGCATGATGCGTCGCATGTGACCAACACAAGCTGTTCCAGTTAATAGTCTTAATCGTGGTCCATAATTATCCCTCTAGAGAGAGATATCCACCACAGGGATCAATATAGACAACAGACGGTATTGTTAGCATTTAGGAAGTTTTGCTTTGCTTCTTAGTGCATGTGTACAACTTATTGCAAAACGATTACTGCCATTCAGACTTTTATGAATAATTTTGAAATTTCAAATACTGACATGCCACTTACACAAAAGACAATTATTCCCCAACTACAAATATGACACGCGTCAACATTGCCAATGTTGTCAATACAGGAAAAATACGACTGAAACCAATTTGGTAGGAGATATCGAACATTCCAAAGCAAAACAAACAAACCAGATTGCCTTTCACACGACCAATTGATCAGAACCAAGGAGATCGATAATGCAACGGATAAAATTACAACTAAATATATCAATATTGTACGTTAGGTAAACAACACATTATTGATATCATTGGTTCTGACCACTCGGCCCTGTGAACGGCAATTTAGTTTGTTGTAAAGTAAAACACCTGCAAAAATAAGTTGATAATAAATACATATCAAACAAAAAGAAACAAACAATATACATCAATGGCAATTTGTAACATAATAAAAAATAAGAATTGAATTAAAGCATTTTTATTTATGTCTTTGTCCATAGTGTGTGTATGATTAATAGTAGTGGTGTTTTAGGATTACAAAATAACACAAAAAGGGTAAAGCCCAAGTAAAGGACTGCATTCTTACTTCTATATTTTTGAATAATCGAACAAAAGCAAGAAGTACATTGAAGGCTACTAAAGTCTAGCTTTAAGATGCGAGACGAACTTACGATAATATGTGTTAGGGTTCATTTGTCTACCACTCCATCTGGTATTCAAGAAATTACTTCAATATATTTGCAGCTTATATCAGCAGACTCCGAAGGGAATCAAGAGACAGCAGGGCGCTTCAGGGTGGAAACCGGAGACAGAGAAGTGGATGAGATGATCAGTCCTGTAAGCAGTCCCGTCCACCTGGAGAATCCGGAATCACAAACCCGCTGGTACTTCAAGTACTTTCTGGGCAAATGTAAGTTTCCAAAGTTTATGCAATAAATCTTGTAGCATCCGTTCTGTGGGGGTTGTCTGTGTTTACTTAAGAAAATGACAAAGGGAGATTGAAACGTCTGTGTCACTGTGGTCAGTCTGCACTTCCGTTAATACAAGGCAATAAAAGGAACAAATGATTGCACCGATGTGACATTTTAAGTTCTCATGAAATCTTGAGTCGAAAGAATCTTGAGAAATGCTAAAGCACAAATAAAATTTAAGCGGAAAATCATTCGCCTAGTAACTATCAGTCCTAGTTCTGAGCAAGGATCTCTAAAAAACCTCGTAGAATGCGGTGCAAAAAGACCCAAGAAAGACGGACAGGTAAACCAAGAATCCAAAGAATAAGGCACCACTTTGCCGAGTCAGCAAGAACAGCTCAAATGTCGTATCATTCACGTGATGAGAGCCTATTTAATAGATCTAAGTTGGTACAAAATATAATTATGGCGCAGGAATGAAACTAATCTTACACTGGCGCAGAAACTAAGAAACCCACATATTGCGTGATTCCCTACTCTTCGTCTGTAAGCTCCCCTTCATTGTAAGATTTCCTCCAATTAGTTGAAATTTTCCTGGAATAAAATTACCTAAAGGATGGACAGAAATTGACTTGAACGAGACTTCAGAAAATTAGGACCTTACAGAAAACTATTAGGAGATTACTTACAAATTTCTAGCAATAAATGTTGCAAGGATTCTGAGTTACACAGAAACAATTAGCATTAGATGAGATCCACATTGGTAAAGTGGATTGTTTTGAAGTGTTTACTGCCCCTTTTAGAACATTTGCTTTGGGTTCCTTGTTTCAATTTGCTGGTACCAATTACGTGACATTTTACCATCTAATTAAATGATCCGTCTAAATTTTGAGCACTTAGGTTCGGTGCATTCATATTATGTGAACCTTTTTACTCAATTGGTAGAAGGTTAACATGCATACTGGGAATGATTTTCTAAAAAGAATTGTAATAGTACTGCTGTGCCATGTGGGATGCCATTATCAAAGCAAGAAAAATAAAGAAATCCTGCATGGCAACGGTTTCCAAGCTCTCGAATGACGTCATGATGCCAGATTATGACGCTAAATATGTGTACAAAAAATAGCACTATTTCATCAAGAGGATCAGTTAATTCTCGAACTTTCATTGAAAAATCAAAACGTAAAATTGTTAGGCACCCCTACACGGTCATCATGGAAGGTTGGATAGAGTTCTTTCTGTTTTGGTATTATTGTAAACTAACGTTCATTACGTGTTATATAAAATTAATCAACTTTGAAATGTTTATTTCAGTGCATCAGAATTACGTGGGCTGTGACGGGGAGAAGGAGCCGTTTTTCTTGTCTGTTGTACTGACTGACGCAAACAACCACAACGTGCAGCAGTACAGAGCGATACTGTGGAGGAAAACGGTGAGTAAATTACGTAATCACAACGAACAATACAAAGTTTCCATGGTTGCTAGTTTGCTGGTTGAAATTACGCTTCCATTGTTGCTAGTTTGCTGGTTGAAATTACGTTTCCATTGTTGCTAGTTTGCTGGTTGAAATTACGTTTCTATTGTTGCTAGTTTGCTGGTTGAAATTACACTTTTTTGCTGCAATTTTTTTTTATTTTGCAAATCCAACATTGTCAAATTTACATTGTTCGTGAACATCCTGGACTAACAACATTATACAGGAAACTCTTTCCCAACACATGGCTACAATAAGAACTAGAAGGAAAAAGTAGAAATAAAGTAACCCTGCATGGCAACGGTTTCCAAGCTCTCGAATGACGTCATGAAGCCAGATTATGATGCTAAATATGTGTACAAAAAATAGCATTATTTCATCAAGAGGATTACTTAATTCTCGAATTTTCATTCGAGAGCTAAAAAATCTAGACATTTTATTTTTGCTCATCGCTTCATTGTAAATGCAAGGACACTCACAAACAATAATAAAAGAGTTTCAACGGTAAGTCCTTGTTAGTTGGCAGATAGATAAGAACACATTATTCCGCCTGTCTTTTTCTTCGAGAATCATTTCGATAGTTACACCTTGATATATTGTATTAAGATTACAGGGCCCAAACTAGAAAATTACTACATCGCGCTACACTCAATCATTTGTGCTGGGAACCAAAGTTTCAAAGTGTCGGTTGTCGCCATAATCTTGATACCCGCCAGGTTGTAAGAGAACCTTCCTCACTGGGAATTATTCAAGCAGGACAGTGTAATATGATAATGAGATTTCAACCACCTAATCGCAATCAATCATTTAGTTTAATTAGCAACCTTCTTGTACTCACCGGCTGACAAATTAATTGCACAGTGAAAGCTTTCCTTTGACCACAGCGAGTGGCTCTCTATAGACTTTAATGTATTTGGTATGTTAAATGGATAAATTAAGAATGTATATACTTTTAAATGAAATGTTGTGGGTACCTTTTCAGCGCAAAAATAAAAATTTGAAACAAAGTTGACTGGGATTTTCAAGATGAATGCAATAAATACTTAGGTTTCCAAGCAGACTTTTTACGTATTTTATCTGCTGCATTTTTCTTTATGTAAGGAAATCAGCCCAAGAAAACAGACCACGAAGCCCCCATGACCTGTGTAACATGAACCATGATTGCCACTTTATGGTTGTTTGTGGACTGGAGACACCCTGGAGAGTATCCAACTGCCAAAATTTCATCTGCTTAGTCGTACATCAGTCACGAAACAAAGCGGATCATCTCCAGTCCAAATCATCTTTGGAAAGGTTATTGTTTCCTTGTGATAACCTTTGAAGTCAGACATTGATACTTTCAAAGGCAAAAACTCATAACTGCAAGATTGTACACAAGAACCAAAAATGCCCTGACATTGAAGCCCATGTTGGAAGCCTTCCGAATTTCATGCGAAACATGGGTATCAGGGATCCCAAGAAGCTTACCATGACATGTATGAGCCAATGTAATTACATTGTCACCCCATGCTCAATATAAGGTGGCGTGCTGTGTCAGCCAATTTAGCACTGTTTGAATGTTAGTGACGGCAAATATGGTTGCAAACTGGCCACATATGAGGGAATTACCAGATTGGTCACCACCCATTTTTTTTTTCACAAATTCATCTTCGGACTATGTAGTCCTTACGTGTAAAGCTTGGTTTTCAATCGGATAAAAGAATAATGTCACATAAATCACAACTCGAGAGGAAATGGTAAACATGAAACACAACTAAACGGAGAATTGAGAAATCTTGTCACTCATGAGGATATCGGCATTGTCCATGTCATGTACGGATGAGCCCCATTGCAATCTATTGCGCAGACAACAGACGGAAGATGGGGGACTTTTTTCCCAGTTCAGGACGGAAAATTAACATCACTTTATTTCTTCGTCCCAATTCTTGTTCTGTGGAAATACGCTAGCTGTGGAACTGTGAAGTTGTAAGAATGGAAAGTGATGGGGAAATCGTGTAGTTACTCTTGACTTTCCGTTCCAGTGGCAATCTCACGTGCGTCAGGCTCTACAATATCCAGTCTTTGGATATCAATGATAGATAGTTTAATTGGTCTTCTTTCTGAAGCCTCTTGTTGGCTTCTCAAAGAGAATGGTCACACTCTTTGAACCCTTCAGACTTCGTATTTTGTTTCAACAGGTTAATTATTGGACCTGTGAGAGTGCTGTGGGCTGCACTCAACTTCCTGTAGTACTTTATCAAGCCGAGTGCCAATGCTCGCGCACCTCTCAGTCCCCATGAGCAACAGCTCATGATGAACACGTGCGATCGAGTTTTTCACAATAGGATCAAATTTCACATTTTAAGACAGCATTTACATCAGACATGCTTTAATGATTTTTCAATTGTGAAATGGTGCATGAAACAAACTTCAGTTAAAGGTCTAACAAGTAGCACAGGCCTCTGCGGCCTATCAGGATAAGCATTGAACCTGAGATCCAATGACTGTCAGTGTTGTGAGTTCAAATCCTACTGTAGGCAACTTTTTTAAAAAATTTAAACTTCTTCATGCAAATTCAGGCTTAAAATGTAAATATGATCTTATCATGAAAAACTCGTTTATGGTCTCTTTACACGTAACGTCACCGTCTCGGTGTTCATCAAAGTGCCTAGCAAATTACATTGCGAATGGTGACGAACACTTTGACGGAAAGAGTGGGTCAAAGTGACATTACGGTTGCGTGAAAATATACTTATGGCAATGACGGAACTTACTGTCTGCTTGTTATATAATATTCTTGTCTCCCGAGACAGGTCTAAGGAACTCACTGATAGTCGGTTACATGATATTGTTGTCTTATTATCTATGTTAGATTCTCAGTAAAGCCAAAGAAATGACTTTTACGTAATGCACAGAGATGTACACAATAAACGAGCCTGCAACCGTGTATAGCAGCCGTGTTCAGGCTCTGGTCAATATGAGTATGAAGTTCGTTACTTTATGTACAAAAGGGTCATATTCTGTTTATCACTAGGAAAGACACCCGATCCCGATTAGAGACACAATAACTATCTACGTCAAAGTAACGTTTTTCCAAACACTGATAAAACCTTGTCTGTCACATTGTTTGACATCAAAGACCCACGAAATTACATTTTGCAGATATCCAGCATCATCTGAAAGCAGCAGCGGCTGATATCATCCAAACGAACATCCAGTCCATGATCCAGTTATTTATTAGACGTCTGTTTATCTGTTAGATGTAATAAAATGGTGACGTAGCGAGAAATAAACAGAAGACCTACAACGCCTTAACAACTGCAAAACAAGTTAAAAACTGTGTAATGGGGACTTCGTTCTTAAATGCAACCATGTCCCCTGCAAAAAACCCTCTAGTTACGAGAAACAAATGGTTTCCTTCCTCGCAAATGTTACATTAGGAAGACACATAAAAGGGATACATAAGATTTCAGGGGAGCTCGAATATGGTTCCCTGTGAAAAGCTTCCAAAGTTGAACAAACTAAATTGCATTTTTGTCTGAGTAAAAGATGTATATCTGTACACGTAAACTTAACGAAAAAACAGCACCAAATATCAACTCGCCATATTATATCAAACCTTTTACACATAGGTTAAAACTGATAAAATGCATTTAACTCTTAGAGGAACCACTTCTACAGGCACAGAATATTCACATTGTGCAATGCCACTGCTGCAGAATAGAATTTTACAAGAAAGCTTAACATACATGTCCCATGGTTATTCAGGTCCTGTCTGGGTAATAAACTGTATTTAGTTTCGTATTCACTGACTGTTGTTTTTATCCTTCAGGGCAACGAGAAGAGATGTCTTCCCTACAACCCAAACAAACCAATGACTGTCAAAGGAATTCTCAGGTAAGAGGCTTTTCTATCCGAGCCTGATTGATGTTTAAATCTGCTGGGTGTTCGTAATGGTTTTGAAGCTTCAGTACGTCTATTTTGAAATGGTTTTTGAACTTAGGTGGTGATTGATGGTTCGAGTGCAGAATAAGTCAGTTAATGAGTCTTGGTTCGTAAACTCAAGTCTGAATTAAGGTGGTGACGAGAAATTTTTCTTTTAGATTAGATTGTCTTTATGGTTTTTTATGGTTCTTTATGATTTTTAAGCTCAGTCAACAGCTATCCGATGTAGTCTGGGAAAGAACAAACGCAGTCGAGTTTTTCGCAAATTCCCTACCGGCTGACAAATTTCACAAACATCAGTTGATTTAGAAAACCATAAACATTCTGTAAAATATCTGTAAATAATCATTCTGATAATAACGTTATTTTAAAGTCAATTTTCACAAATTTACCAAAGAGTGAATTTCATCATTTAAAAATAGATTTTGCCGGACTCCGGCAATATCTGTCAGTTGTGTTAAGAGCTGTCGGCGCAGAAAATGTTTGCAAAGTGTAGAAATATCCTTGTCCAATCATGGTGGCTCCTTCCAGAAGCGACACATTTCGAAATTCTAAACTAAAATCTCAATTGCAGTGTGTTCATTTACGAAAAACTCGATAGTGGAAAAAGGCCGTGTCTTTAGTTCGCCAAGGATTGCCGTGATTCCCAATATTGATGAATGGTTGACTTAGATTAGCTTCCATAAGCTACACAGCAGATGGTTTGACAAATGAGCGCATTTGGGCCGCATTGATAAACAGGACAGACCCTCATTTATTCCCTTCCCGAAAATAGAATTACTTGCATTATGTATTGTATGTGCTGCTTCCGATCTCAACAAAACGTCGCCGCCTGCTGCCGGGGATGTTCATCCTTGGTAATTAGTAACATGTTGCATTGATTATTCTCCCACAACATGAAAGTTGATCAAACACAATATTTTCGTGCGTAGTTTGCATAAGCAAGGAAGCCTTGCATAGCAACAGTTTCTGGCCTTCAGAATCTCATTACGTTTGGAGTATTGCACTGTCTTTTGACATTGCGTTGCCGTTCAGTTCATCGAGTTGGTAGTCTTGTCTTTTAACTTAAAGAACCACCACTTCATCTCTAAAAAATCATCATGTTCTACTTGTAAATTGTAAATAATATTCTCGGCTGTTTCTTTATATCTTCATCTTTCATCATTTTTTTAAAATTTATTAATATAATCTTAGGAGGAGAAAATTCCATTTTGTGGGGCCACTGATACTCCTGTTTTGGACTTCTGGTGACATCTGCCCTGGGTTTCAAAGCCAGGCTGGATCCCTTGCATGTTTTCTCACCTATGTGATCCACGGATTCACCTCTGGTGCAACACCTACTGACTGTATAGCGGTCAGCATGGGAGCAGGACATTTTCAATCCACATACTTCCAGATCATGTGTCCACAAGCATCGATGGGGATTTGAACCCACAACTGCCCATGCCGCAGCAGCACAGCAGTGCAAACCATTTGACCACTCCGGCTTGGCTGTCTTTTATAATGTTGACTGTAGCGTAGATCGTAGCTTGCTAATCCATATAGACATTATCTCTAGGGTGGTCCTCAACTACAAAGGAACGTAGCTTTGCATTTGGCCACTGACCTTACGTGGTCAGTTTATTAAGTCTAATGCTAGCACCCACACACACACGGTATGGGTTCCCATCAAAACGCGGAGACTGAATGAATAAATGGAGATTGCGTGGAATCCAAATATTCCATATTTAGTACAACTAAAATGACAGTCTCAGTCACATGAATGCCGTTTCAAATCATTCTTTGAAGTCTTCAAATCTCTACATCCATGTCGTTTCTATTTCAGTTCCAGAGTTGTTATAATTTATGAACAACAAATTTGTCAAAAATCCAATGGGTTTCTAATAAATCAATCTGGTAATGTTGGCCATTATTTGGATTCCTCTCAGTTTTCTGCGGGTTCCATTTTGGTTCGTGTTGGTTGAGATGTGTTATTGTGTTTGACGATAACAACCAGAATGATAGATCTTAAACGTCATGTTTCACCAAAGACGTCGCATTCAATTTGTCACTGTTGCAATTGCGTCTCTTGGTCTCTGGGTGTTGTTTTAACGTAAGATTTTCCTCGACTTACAGTGGTATTCTGAGGGTAGCCTTCGTGTTAGCAGTCAAATCTGTACTCTTAATAAGCTATCATTTAAACACCTTGGAGGAATTCCATATCATAGTCACTTAAGATTTAATGATCAAATTTGCATTTTCTGATAACTGACATTATATGTGATTTTAATTATCATGATTTATTAACAATTGCAGTCACTTTGACCTGGAAAAGCTTGAGAAAGGTCCCAAGGAAATCTTCAATCCTGAGATCCAAAAAGAACTACTGGTATTAGAGGAACAAGAGGTAACCAATCATGAAACACAATTCAACCGTTGGTCATATTTTGAAAAACTTCTGATAACAAAACGTGAATATGATATGTCATGCCGAACCGCAATTAAACTTTGACACGCAATTAAACTTTGAGTCATATTTTTGCTTGTAGGGATCAGTCAATTTTAAGTTCGGTGTGCTGCACTGTAAAGAAGGGCAGTCGTCGGATGACGAGATGTATGGAAACGGTAAGCAATTGTAAGGTGCGCGTTCTGCGTACCTCTATGTGAGAATAAAAGGTAACTATTGGGTAAGCATAAGTGTGTTTATTCTCCTCTGGCCCTACTAGCGGTGCACTCTATATATACAGGTATCTACCGGGCTGCTATTGGCTGGTGTAGTCTGGATCTAGGGTATGGGTGGAGCCCTCCCTGTGCGTGCTTAGGCACGTGTCGTACCCTGCACAATTTCTCCCTTTTGTCAGATCAGTAGAAGTTGTTTTAAGGTAACACGCACACAATGAATTCTTGGGTGGTCACCTCCATCAGTTTCTGTTTAGATTTCTCTGTACGCGACTGCGAGCAAAATATGATATTGTTAATTATGAGGACACATGTTTCCAATTGACTTGAATCTTCATTTACATTGTCTTAGCTTGATCATCCGTGTATATGTTTAATATCCTCAGTGAGAGTACCAGTTGAACTGGTGAGATATTTTCAAAAGATATTTCTTTTGAAGAAAGGAAAAAAACAACAAGTCTTCTTTTCATCACGTTCGACCTTGATGCTAAAAGCCACAGAAACCCATAGCTATTCATGTACATTATGATTACTACTGATAACTGTAATTATTCTGAATTATGTTGTGAGTCAATGAGGCGGATTCTCTGATAAATGAAGAGCCCCACCCACACACACAAAACACTTCAGTCAGCGTAAAGTTGTGATAGATTAATACAGACCTACTTCACTGACATCTAAATCTAAATTGTGGTTTTCTGATGTCCTTTACCGATGATAGAGTGTGACCACATAATCAATGATAATACAGTGTAATTTACTTAACTCATCTCGTCTTTGTCGGAACATATTGTTTGCGAAATAAAAAAATGGTTTTAATACGGGCAATAAAAAAATCCTCTGTTTGATATGTTGCGAAATGCTAACTAAATGGATTTGTTATATATCTTTGGTATTTACATCATTCATACTTGATAAAAGTAAAATACTCCAATTTGAAACCATTAAGAGTTTCTATTGCAATATTTTTACTGAGTCTAGATTTCGAAAAGTTTGTATTTGACTGTTACGGCGGCAAGAATTAATAAATCAATTATATTGTTTTCACTACCCGAGATAAGATCCAGTATCATTAATCTTTGCAGAGAACGGCAGCGAAGGATTTGAGAAGCTGTACGAATTACTTGGCGAAAGAATCAGATTAAAAGGCTGGGAAAAATTCAAAGGAGGGCTGGACACGAAGAGTAAGTGTTTCAACCTAGTTACTAGTTCGTTAATACTGCTTTTTTTTGTTTTGTGGTGTTTTTTTTTAATTTTGGGTTTTTTTGCAGAAATGTCAGAATTATTATCATTAAATTTCAAGTGTCTAATTAGGCTTATCACTTAAAATTAATGAGCGATTACAACATGAGACAGTATTTTGCATTATTTCTCTGATTTGGTGATACGTCAGGGGATTTGCCACACATTTTACGAAGCCTCCAATGTTTTATTTGCCTGGAATACAAATGGATGTACGCCTCCACGGAAATGTTGGAAGTACTTTCCAACTGTCTTACGTGAGTTCTGTAATGTTTGAAGACCAGAGCCTCAAATGGATATTGCAACCAAATAAAGTAGGAGCTTCACTCAATCCTCTTGGGTTTCAGATCCAATGACGAATATTCGTAGTGAAAGTTACAGTCTCCCTTTTTACCGCCCGCGTACGTAGTACGACGGGAAGGTACTGTTTTCACAGGTGTCTGTCTGTCCACAGGGGGGGGTAATCAGGTTCGGTCCCAGGGGGGGTACTCAGGTCTGGTCCTGGGGGGGTACTCGGTCCTGGGGTGTACTCAGTTCTAGGGGGGTA
>JBCAUG010398692.1:0-16325 GCA_038406175.1 Haplosyllis leylae
TCAATTTTGATGTCACATATGATGGTCACCAAAAACCCTCAAAATGTCCATAGAAAGTATTTTTGACCAATTTTGATCAGCTTGATATGTGACGTCAATATGTGTGAACCTCATTATGTCAATTTATTTTTTTTGTGAACCCCATCCATAGTCCACATGTTTGACTACTTTACATTTGACATCTTTTGACAACTTGACATCTTTTGACATTTTGACACATTCAACTTAAACCACGTCAGCCCGTCACAGGGCTATTTTTTAGGATAAGATCAAATTTTACATTTTAAGACAGAATTTACATCAGACATGCTTCAATGATTTTCAAAATGTGAAATGATGCATGAAACAAGCTTCAGTTAAAGGTCTGCCAAGTAGCACAGGCCTCTGTGGCCTACTTGTGTAAGCATTCAACCTTCAATCCAATGATGGTCAGTGTTATGAGTTCAATTCCCAGTGGAGGCAACTTTGTGCTGAAAATTTTTAAACCTCTTGATGTAAATTCAGGCTTAAAATGTAAATGTGATCTTATTGTGAAAAACTCGATTGTAAATGTTTTTGTGATCTATATGTCTTACGCAGATGACAGCACACGCGATTAACTGAGTAAGGGCACATAGTACTTCTCCTGAACGGGAAATGTCGAAAACACTAATGTCTGAGTGAAAGCTGGCGATTAAATTGTGAGGATTTGGAAAATATTCTCATGAAAATTGGTCGTGTCGTGAGAAGCAAAACTTTTAAAGATGCCCGATCTCTGCATTTTTCCAGTTCATATGTACGGTCCTTCTATGTTTACGATAAGGGTACGGGGCGTACCCTACACACACAATTTTTTCTCGATTTCATGGTGTTCTGGAAATGTTGGCAAAATAACAGGGGGTTTGATCCCATTAAACAGGAGTTCTACTTGGTTTGCTATATCATTGCCACAATAGGCTCCGTACTGATACTTCAACCAAATGAAAAGATGTTTCGATAAAAGCCCAGTGTTCAAATTTTGCTCGGACCTGTATCTGCATATTCTTTAGGTCAAACCCTGTGGTTCACCAGGAAGCAGGTTCTAGTTCCTTCTCGGACGCAGTTTGCACTGTTCATTTAACAAGAAAGTCCTGCGGCAAACCACAAGAGGCATACCGCCTGCAGTGTAACCTGTCGGGGGGGCAGGGTACCCCCCCCCCCAGAAAGGTCTTAGTTCACAAACTGGAGTACCCCCACAAGAAAGAACCTTTGACTAGTAACTGGGGTACCCCCCAGCAACGGACCTGGGACCAGTTACTGGGGTACCCCCCACCCCCGTCCCCGGTGGACAAACAAAACTGAAAACATTACTTCCCGCATCCTCCGAAATGCGGGCGGTAATTAATTTTGCCACAAAATGTTTCTCTGTCCAAGCCAAGAGCACTGCTGCAGTAGCTATCTCACGCAGTCACACCCGAGCTTCATCATCATTAAGCATGGTGTACTTTTATCACAAATGCCTTTCTCATAGCAATAATTAATTTGAAACGTATTCTTGGCTGTGTTATGTATTGTGCTTGCAAACATTTGTCAGACCAGTGATGTTCAGTTTTGGACGCCTTTTATTGCAAAATTGTTCATTTTGACATACTTAAGTATGTTAATGTAATCAACGAATGTTGCACACAATTACAATCGCAAATGAAAAATAATTATATCACACTGCAACAGCCTTGGATTCACACATACTACCGTCGCACCTATATAGTATCAACAAGATAAATTTTATGAAAACAAAAACTAAGTACTAATATGTCATTAGAAAAATGTATCAGAAGACACTAAAGAAAGGATCCCAACAGTTCATTTGAAGTGGTGTGTTAATTATTGGGGCAAGTATGGAAATCACAGGACATGTATACATTTAATTCGAGGCCAACTGGTACATTTATTGTGAGCAATACATTCTCTCAGTAAATTTTAGAGGCAAGCAAGTTTTGTTCATGCGTGGTTCTAATAACAAAGGTTAAATATAGCCCTGTGACGGGGTTGAGGTGGTTTAATACGTCATGTATCAAAACAGATGTAAAATGTCAAAAAGTCTGGCTGGACTAGGAAGAGGTTCACAAAAAATAACTTGACACAATGAAAGGTTTCACAGATAATGATGTCAATTTTGATGTCACATGAAAGTCATCAAAATTGGTCAAAAACATTTTAAATTAAAAAATGTGTAACGATAAAGCATGGTAGGTTGTCTCAGACCTTCACCCTAGAGATTGATATTGCCAACTTACCCGAGACCAGGGTAAATTGGTAACATCCCTCAAGAGGGTGAAGGTCTGAGACAATCCTGCCACGATTTTGAGTTGTACATTTTAATTCTACCACACTTTTAGTCAAGATATATGCTCACAAGATAAATCTGTTAGTCCCACACAGCATTAGACCTTCGGGGTCAAAAACGTCCAAGAAATTTGTTCCCCAGTACGCCCAGGTAAATATTTCCTTATTCTTGTGATGGATCTCCTTAGACTACATTTGTTCAGCTTGACCTCTCATATCATTTTTGGCCTCCCAACCCATTTAAGGCACTTTTACATGGGGCCTGAAATGATGACAAATTGACAACTTTGATTGATTTGACATCAATTTACCAGAGAACTGTCAATTGAAAAAATTCTTGAAATATGCCCCTAGGTAGTCTAATCTGTCCTCAACAAATCACCAATTGGCATTCAATCCCCATCATCAACCCTTCATGGCATAAACAGATGCTTTGTCTACCAAACCCCAATATTGAAAATTACTTTGAATGGTGATAGCTCAGACCTTCAAAAACAAATTGCTTGGTAAATTCACATATATTGATACCTTCATGCCAATTTATGGCTCAAAATTCCAAAATTTGGGGGGGGGGGGAGGGGAATCAATAAAATTTCTGGACTTTTTGAAATCTCAAAAATTGACACTTAATGGACCAGCAAATGGCCATTCGGTGACATATTCAACAAGAAGCCAAGAGGCTTTATGCAGAGCTGTTGTTGTTGTTGTTTTTTTAGATGTTTGAATGAGTATATTATATTTTTGTAAAGGTTCAACTTCTATGGCTTTTACATAGCATTGACCCCTTGCCTTAATATTATATAGATCTAAGTGTATATCTACATAATATCAAGTTAAGCAGTTGTTGAACTGAGTAAACAATCACTTCCCCTTTTTGTTCACCTCGGGTGGTGTTTTTATACTTGAATTTTGTTGTGTATTTTTTGAAGTATTTATAATAGTGGCCAAAAAAGATAAATATATTTTTTGATAGTTTATTTAAAGTTTATTTAAAGTTTAGGTATAGTATATCTGGTATAGGTTTGAAATAAAATTTTCTTTGTATTAAAGAACTATCTAGTATAGCTTTGAAGTACATGTGATATCTGGTATAGGTTTGAAACAAAATTTTCTTTGTATTGAAGAACTATCTAGGATAGCTTTGAAGTACATGAGATATATGGTATAGGTTTGAAACAAATTTTCTTTGTATTTGAAGAGCTATGTCATATATGTTTGAAGTAATTGCTATATCTGGTGTAGGCTTCAAACAAAATTTTCTTTGTATTTGAGGAACTATGTCAATGTCTTTGAAGTACATGTCATATCTGGTATAGGTTTGAAACTATTTTTCTTTGTATTGGTATAGCTTTGAAGTTTAGTCATATCTGGTATAGGTTTGAAATAATATTTAATCTGATGTAGGTTTCAAATGTAATTTGCTATAGATATTTCATCTGGTGTAGGTTTCACATGATGTCATGCACCACAGGTTATGTATCTCATTTGCAAACCAGTTCCAATGGCACCAGTGAGTCACAGCCACTTAATGGGGAGAGGTAGCACAGCCCCCAGACCTTTGGACAGTATGCTACCCCTTGGTTTCACCCATTGGAACACATAGGCAAAGTTGACACTTTCAAGTGTAATTTACTTTGTATAGATATTTCCTCCAGTATAGGTTTCAATTGTAATTTGCTTCATGTAGACATTTTTTTAGGTATAGGTTTTAAGTGATCTCATATAAGTTTGAAGTGAAATTTCATCTGAGATAGCCTTGAAGTATATGTTTGACGTTTTAAAGTATAGGTTATACTTGGGGTAAGTTTAAAACAAATTTTCTTTGTATTTGAAGAACTATGTCATATATTTTGAAGTGTATGTCATATCTGGTATAGGTTTGAAACTAAATTTCTTTGTATTAGTACAGCTGCAAAAGTATAGGCTATATCTGGTATAGGTTTGAAGTAACATTTAATCTGATATAGGTTTCAAAATGAAATTTCCTTTCTGTTATCTCTATTTAATGAAATATATACTGTATAACCAGATTTGAATAACTTTTTTATGAAAATACACTGTACATTATATTTTTGATAAATATTTACAAATACAGATGTTATTTCTGCTAAATATTGACAAATGGATAAATGTTAACAAATACACATTATATTTGTGTTAAATATTGACAAATTGATAAATATTAACAAGTACATATAATATTTCTACTTTCCAATTCTGTGTGTCAATAAGATACTTTTGTGGTGTCTTTAACCAGGAGCTAAATAAAAATACATCTTACCTCACTGACTTCTGGAACTCAAATGAAACATCAGCCTCATTCTGAATTTTTTGTGGTGTCTTTATCCTTCTCAACCAATCAAATTTCTCTAAATTGCAAACTGCAGGACATCAGCCTCATTCTGAATTTTTTTTCTTACTGACACCACTGCTTTTCAGCACATCTCATTTCCTGGAGATTTCAGGTGAGATTTCATGTGGTGTCTTTATCCTTCTCAACCAATCAAATTGTTCCAAACTGCAAACTGTAGGATATTGTGGTGTCTGTAAAATCTGTTCACCACATTGTGGTGTCTTTAAACTCTAACTCTCATGAAATCTCATTTTAGGTCATGTGACTTACTTATCAACCAATCACAACGCTCTAGATTCCAAAATTTTAAGAGATAACCTGAGATTTCAGGAAAACATATTTCCATTTAAAGAGCAAAGCTGTTTCACAGCTCTGCTAAAAAATTGGTATTTAGGAGCTGCTCGTGACTTGATACATAACATGCCATAGAGATCCAACACTTCTGGAATTATAATCCACAAAAATATTCCAAGCCAGTGAGGCCATTAGATCTAGATCACACATCCTTTCGATGTGAAGACACAGCAACTAATGGGAGAGAATGCTGGATTGCCCACTGAAAAAAGGCACTGAGTAGAAAACTGCATAGTTATTGTTCTGAACAGAGTGCCTAGGAATAACAGCCAGTGAGCCAAGAGCAGCCGATCACAATGGAGGTTTGTACCTATTCATGTAATTTCTATTCAGACCAGGGGCACTCAACTGTTGTGTAAATCAGTTAATCAATGCTTTTTATTGTGCATTCAAGTCTAATCCACTCCTTGCTACACTCGTCGTGGATTATGTTACATGAATGCACAGAAAAGCATTGATTATCCAATACGTAACCAACTGGGTGAAATATGATAGGTCGGTCGTGTCCGTTGTATACTAGACAATGTGGCACATCCAAGCACTCCCTGCATAATATTTATTGTTAGCTTTTCAACATGGGTAGTTGGAATCGAAGATTGCCAAATAACAATCATTCTTGGAACAATATCGAAAATGCAAAGTATAGAATTATGTGTCAACGGCAAGTAGATAAGAAATCCAGTCCATTTGGGTTTTTGGTGAACCGAGCGAGCCTTTTAGCGGAGAAAAGTATTTCCCTTACAGCAAACATGTACTCATGTTAAGTGCCAGAGCTGACGTTTGGGAGGTTGACACAATATCGTTACTGTTCTCTTGATATTATTTAGCTTTCCTGGCTGCTAACATAAAGAGTGCTCAGTACATATTGATACAGTATAGTTTGAACACGAGGGAATTTCCAAACCTCAATCTAATGATTACAGGAACTGTCAAATGGGGTGACAGAGTTGCCCAGACTCGCCAGTTACAGTGACACCAACGCTTTTCGTAGTGTCAGCTCAGAAGACTGATTGCCTGAAGCATACTGATTAAAGTCATTGTTCTGTTCACGAATTATACATCAAAATCCCAATGAAGGATTTCGATCATGTCTTTCATTGAACAGATATGGAAGTACAGGGTTACCACTCTCCTATAAAGATAACATTCCCCGTGTTCCCCCTGCGTTCCCAACCATTTTGACACAAAAATAACGTTTAATCACAATTACGCGGTCAAGGCCACTGAAAGGCCACATGAATGGCATGACCAAGGACATCATCATATTAAAATTCATCCGGTCCCTAAAGTACAACCTCTTGTGTAAGGCATGTCTCTGTCAGTACCATTACTTCTGAGGGCTGAAGGTATCATTCATCGCAAGATAATTATCACCATCCACGAATAGATATACTTCTAATAATTCCACCTGAACTACAATCACAAATAGATCTACAATGGCGCATGGTGTAATACATTTATTACGCTTCCTTCCTGATATGTAACCCAACTCATTATTCGGTACAAAAACAAATTTGACGTTGTATTAATACTCTACCAGTACGTATATTATTCAATTTTTAAAACATTTCTGTGCCATAAATTCCCTATGTGAAAACATTTAAACATTTTCAATCTCCTGTTCCCTCCCTGCCTGGAAAAAATGAACATCCAAATTCCCTATTTTACCTGTAGTTTGATAACCCTGAAGTAAATTGCACATTGGCTCATGAAATAACGCGAGCAATGCGGCTGATTTACTCCACGGATTGTTCATGTAAATTTTATTCAAAATGGTCAAAGACATTCTTCAGACAATGCATTGAAATATTGTATATGTACCTTTTATTTCGAAATGTTTTGTTGGAAAAATTTAATATGTCAGTTTCCTGTGTCACACCCCAATAACTTTAAAATACAACCTAAATGCTACCGTTTATCAGCATCTACTGTTGCACTCATTTTTGACCAACTTTCTACTCTAGTCTTAAAAGAATGCAATATCAGAGGCACTCATTTCTCGCGGTGGCTGATCCACAATGTTGTTACCACTGAACTATGAAAACTTGTTGAGCTCTCAAGTTATGTAACAAGTCCTTGGTGACTGATTTCATCCCTTTCTACCTCGAGCTAAAGAGCTACTTACAAAACTACTTGACCAGTTTCCTATCTAGAGAAAGACACCCATTTACCTTAAACTGAACACATGCACAAAGTGACAAAATGAGTCAACAACACAGTAGGATTTGATTGAATTGATCACAGCCTGCGTACAACATCTTATTAGGTCGGATTGAGACGTTGATGCAGATGACCGCCAACTATAACAGGGAAGATGTAACAAAGTAAAAAGTAGTAAGTGAATACTGATTCAGATCAGAAATCGCAATACTTCTTCTGCATCTACTTTTGTCATAGTCACGCTTAGTGTTGGGTTTTTATCTGCCACGATATTTCTCATGCCTTTCTGTCCAAAAACTACTTTTGAATTCTGGAGAGAAAAATCCGGACGGCTCACTTAACAAGGGCGCCGACAAAAAATTGCAGTCTTGAATCCTAGGATCTGGGGTAAGAGATTAGGCTATAGTAGTGAGACAAGAAAAGAGTACGACGTATTTCTCAATTTCAACAATTTGGACAATGTAATGTTAACAACAATTTTGTCCCAATGGGTCGAAATTAGAAATAACTAAGGGAATACCAACTAATTACACCATTCAGAAACACCATTGAAACTTGCATCAAACCATTCTAATAATGTAATACTACACTCTGAATTGACAAAGTACGTATTTCCGATATTTACGCAATTTTCTAACAAGATAGCACTTTCCTTAAATATTAACGTAAGCACTTTTTCATACGTTTCAAAAGACAGGCTTGCAGCAATGGCGCACCACATTCACATTTAAACTATCAGAAGGAAGAAATGTAATAATGTGACAAATATGATCCAAAAATAAATAACTACAGAAAGGACGTTGACACACTGAATAACTAAGGTAGTCGTTTCTTTACGGGAGATTAAAAGAAGAGGTTCAGCAAATTAGGTGATTTATGGGTTGTAAAGCCCATCACATAAAGAAACATGAAATTCTCCGTGGAACGAGTGCACTGCATATATCTCTATCGATAACTATCTACGCTCAATTCTGAACTGCACCGAAAATAACTCAAGGTCTTTTCAGCTCCATTTGTTTTCCTATTTCCATGTTTATTCCCGCAGGAATAACCCGCGGTTACAGTAACATTGGATCTTGCTTTATCATGGTCAACATAACTCTAAAGCGACTTTACAATGAGGACAGAAGATAACCATTCATAATGCCCGATTTTTCATGATATACGTACGATAGAATATTTAATGAGGACACAAGGTACAGTTCTTGGTCGCAGAATAATTTTCTGATACTTCAGTGCACTTGTAAGACAATGGTAGGCATTTTGATGTTGTAAAATTAGAAGAGGTCATTTCTGATGGGTTCTATTCCAAAGAACGTTCTCAAACAGAATATTCAAACCGTGTGGATAAAGATGGGTTTCTCACTAAGCAATTCAAGTATTTAATGGTCTTTGAAAATTGACTCTAAATAATTGTACTTCTGGGCTAGACTTACTATGGGCATCGAACAGTTGGGACCACTCATAGTGGGAACTCATTTTCTCTATTCCTAGGGCACCAAGTAAATTCAACTGGGAGATACATAGAAATGACAGTTCGGCTAGGCAATCAGCAACAGATAAGTTCTCTGGAGATTTTAATCTCATACATTTTAGGGTGCAGCAGATGTTAAAACGGTGCAACTTAAATGATGGATGGATATCGTTTGTCACGTGGAATTTAATACGATTTGACTGTAAGGGAAGGATGCCATTTGTTATGCAGATTGTCTTACACAGTTTTACAAATAGTCTTGAGCTACCTTCTCTTTTTTTTTTTTTTTTTTTTGGAAAAATCCCTCTCTGAGCAAACTGAAAATTTCGACGTTGGAAGCAACTTGAGCCTACATGCGCATAATGGAATCGAAACAGAAACAACGACATTAAAATCCCAATGGACTGGTAGGTCAACTTAAACACAATAGGTACAAAGGCGTTTTAAGTGTAAAGGCAGATTGTCAACAATCGGCTAAAGATGCCAGTTACTCAGAATATAAGATTCATCATTCAGGTGATAAATTACAGTCTAATAACATCTGGTGACCATTCCACCAAAACTACATAAATGACTACTACATAGGCCTAAATCCATATGTTTCCATTTTATTATAAATCTTTTAAAGTATCACGCTTAAGTTGTTTAGTACAAAAAGCAGGTTGGTGTCAATGCTGTGGAACACTGAGGCTCACATTGTAAAAGAAACGTTGAACATACTTCCAAACCCACTAAACCATTAGACACTGCATTAAATATTTAAAGTCATCGATTCGTGCTCCAACAATGACAATGGTTTGCTGACAATTATTTTCACGATTCTCCTTTTTTCGTAGACTACATTCCGAATTGAGCTAATTTACTTGAATTCGTACGTATAGAGATTCAATACTTATCAAATTATTTACAAATCAATAAACCAAAATCTAATGAATACAAAACGATCAGTATCAATATTGACAATGAAGTAATTTTCCACCTTTCCTTGTTCACATACAAGGGTTAACAGTTCACATTCAGTGACAAAGCCCCAAAGTGAAAAATAAGGAACTTGGGGAGTTTATTTCAGAACAACACAGAAATACTTTGCGAAACACGCATTATACCCAACAAAACATCTTGCTCTTTCTTTTCAGAATGAGAAGACAACTTTTGAAGCAGGAAAATAACAGACAGATTTACTTAAAAGTTTATCATCAAACTGTGAAAAAGTGGCAAACAACCGGGTGCATTTCATATACCTGGATAAAGCTGTAGGAAAAGAGTAGAAGCTTAAGACATCAAAGGACTTTCTTGTCATTATGAGAGTACTTTAATCTGGAATAAGACTTGTTGACATGATAAACTAACAGTCATTTCCTTTCTTGCCTTCTTCATTGAAAACTGTACTATTTATAAATAACACCTACATTATTCTGACGTTGATACAAAAGATGTTGAGTGAGGCAAGCAGTTAGTAATAAAATGAGACATACTGCTTTCAAGATTATATACATCTTTTTATTACATAACTGTCAACATTCTTCAATCAGGTCAATTTTCAACTTTTAACGGCCCTCATCCGGGCACTAAATCTGTTCCAACGTATATCGAAAACTTAACAAATAACGTAGTAGGCAATATAGTTTTGCTTGCTGAGAGAAGAATAAAGGGAAGGATTTCCAACATTGGTCCACTTATCGTACCAATTCACTGCAAGTTCAAAACCATAACATATTATTAGACTTGAACTTGTAACCTTGCCTGCAATATGCAAGAGCGAGCCTTTACATTGTTAGTGCTCATAGTAGCAACATCTTCAGCATTGCAAATACACTCGAAATGAATCACTAAAATGCTTAATATTGAAGATAATAATTGCGTGCACACATGGTGCAGTTTCTCTCATTACAAAATTGGCTAACTCCATCCAATTAGATTCTGTGACTACTTATGTTGTTTTGTTAACAGCAGCGTCAGTCCGTTTCAGAGTAATATATGTTTAGTTTCGATACATCTTTCTAAGGTTCACTTGCCTATGAAGAAAAGTAGATCTAGGTCTATGCTCAACTTAATAGTTGGTCTTTTTATCCCTTAATACCGAAGAAATCCCTGCGTATTTTTTCAAAAAATATTATCAAGTTGATTCAATTCCAGAGTGCAGAATTCTGGGGGTGTAAATAGAAACGCAGTTACTTTACAGGCATAATCTCTCTCCTTACAGTAATGACTGCCTTATACATAAGCCAATTAATTAATGGTCAAGATAATCTGAAGCATTAAAGTAAATCTTCTCAATGTAAGACTGAGTGACACTTGAACCCTTCACCTTTTGGCAATGATCATTTGAATATTAAGACAAGCGGCCAGTCATAGAAACATTCTGATATTTAGATAATGTTATTCAAGTTCTAACTGCTCTCTGTGTGAGTCTTATTTGGTGACCATGCGTAAAATTCCAATCTTAATGCTTGTCTACAGAGGCTAGGAGAATTGACCAGACATGAATCCCCAATTGTCATATGCAATCTGAAAACATCTAGAGTGTCTCCTAAAATGTGTCAAAATATTCCATGTTAGTGTTGGCTATCTTTGTGAACTAGATCACACAGGAATTCAACCACACTGGCTGGTTTAGTGGGTCCTGCCATTTGGATTTAAAAGAAATTTATTTCCATATATGGGATGTAGGTTGCCCATCGAACTTGTATGACAAGTGAGAATCGACCACCACATGTTCTCAAAGACAATAATATGTCATGTCTGTGCAAGTAGAAAAGAGTGATTATCCTTCTATGATTTAGCTTCATTGTTTTTCTGACAAATTAAGCATTCTGCTCAGCTAGGCAATCGCTCAATGTCTTTGACCGGGGCCTTGATTGTTCAATCAAGTAGAAGACAGGCTAGATGAACTGAACTTGTTCAGTCTGACAACTGGTAACATTGATAGCAAATATCTATTGTCACTTACATGCATATTCCACAGAAATGTTGTGTTTGGAATAAAAGAAAATGCTCCATAAAAACTACGACTAAATGGCAGGGCTACTACTAAAATTTAAAAAATACATAGCATGCAATCCCATTTCTGGACACAAATTTAAACGCTGCCTATTGCAATTACATTAATCTGATTTATATCAACTATAAAACGCCTGGCTCATACGAAAAAATAAGCAACGAAACATTTTCTGAGTAATTGGGTCGTAAAGACAAGCTCAAGACAGTAGTAAAGATAGCAGGCTTGTAATTAGGCTATTGTCTAAGGAAGTCGATTCAGATTCTCTTCGTATTCAGTCGCCTCGCAAGCAGTGAACCAAATTGCTTACTAGCGCCCTGTGATACCACTGGAAAACAGTGCAAGGAAACAGGGTGGATGATGGGCCAATGATTGCTCAGTTACCAGAGCATACCGAGTCCTCAGGAGATTTACATACTTTATTATTGGATTACATTTCCAAAGTTCTGAAGCTTCTACTGATTAAGTACACCCATGCATGGAATCTTAAGAATATTGAATTGAGCATTGGAAACCAAAACACGTTGGTTTCATAGACAGAGATCTTGGAAATAGTAACCATGTTTATGGTACTGCTGTCGCTTCTTGTAGTGCAATGCTCTTAAAACAATTTCTTTTGAGAATGATATTGATAATTGATATCTCTTATATTTTTCATATCAATTGGTCACACTTCCTGTTTTCGTATTTCACTTAGATTGCCGCTGCCAGACAGTTGTTTTGCTTTTTAACATCTGAAATAATGACTAAATTAGACAGACAATTGTCTCCTCGTAAAGCACTGGATTGATTGCAGAATTCCAATGCCATTGCACAATAGTCACGATTTCAGTATGTTTGAAATATAATTTCTAGTATGATTCTGTGTCCTACTTTGCCAGTGTAATAAAGTTGGTCCTGCTATGTGTATCCTACATAGAAAATACAAAGAAACAGTCATGTGTGGAACACAAACATGAAACACACTTCCGGTAAATGCATGTATGTCGATCGAAATCGAAAGAGCGGTAAAGGAAGAAAACATTGGATTAAGTGTTAATACACTGATTACAATGAAGTGCACATTTATTATTTACTGGTATTGATATGTAATAATAATCAGTTCTTTTACCACACACTAATCTGACATTAAGTTGTCATGAACACGAGTAGGGAGCAATTCTAAGTCACTTATCGCGAAGATTGTTTCGCAATGTATTCTACTTTGTTGATCATAATAAATACAGGACGTTTTACGTTTTTGAGTTTACTGTATGTTCATCTGTATCTTCCACGAAAAACCTGTAAATAATTTAGATCTAAATCCTATTCCGCAAAAATTCCATAACCACGTGCCCAGAAATATGTACAGATTGTCTAAAGTACAAAATGGTGCAAAGGTGAATAACAACTGGAAATGTTTGCCAGTACCAAGATGACAGAAGTTTGAATGGATTCGAAAAATTAATACGTCAATAACACTGAAGTAAAAATAAGGACGTATTGAACAAGGTTAATCAGCTTGGAGAAGTAGAGGGTAAATATTAGCGTGATATATGGCGACTCTGATTTCCCCTTAATGATTCATTAACATGCGGGAAAATGAGGCAAGAAAATTACATTTATTGAATACACGTGACAAACATACTCCTGGGACTCCCAGTAAAATCCATCATTTTGAATTATATTTAAATTTCAAAAGGAACCGAGGTAATCCAGTGCTGATTAGGTCGTGTAAGTATGCTTGTATATCCGTCTCTTGGGTCCTCACCCACAGAAAACTGGTATATTTTCACCCAGTAAATTGAACTAATTTATTTGTACCGTCAGAATAGAACCAAAATTGGATTCGCTTTTATTCCAGATAACTCAGTATAAATGTTTTATGTGCCAGACAAAAGTAAATTAGGTTTGGACAAATGGTCTTCATTCTACTGTTTTTGGCCATCAACTGTACTACCTCATCTCTCCTGGACTAAAAGGTCAGAAATAAAAATGATGCCTAGCTGTCACTCCTGACTACAAATATTTACTCTCATTTTACATTTTAATTTTATTGACATGTCATGTCACCTGGCTTTATGTTCTCTTATAATTTGACGTCAACGAAACCAATTATGAAAAAGTCACGTGTAAATATGGGTAAGGCAAATCTATGTAGATTAAAATAGATCTATTTTAGGTGATCAGGACTATTTTAGTCACGAAGATAGTTCATTTCCAAAATGTTGATATAAACATTATGTGCGACAGAATCGTAGCGAAAATGTTGATCTGGCTTTCAGTGCAGAGACGTTCATTTGACAAGCAGAACGTCTAAAAGATATTGCATATATCCTGCAGCAAGTGTAGGAAATAAAATAGTGTTTGAAAGAGTTCTGATTTATCTTGCAATTGGAACGTTCAAGTACAATGTATATTGTCAATTGATACCAATCAAAGTTCATCAAACAGTATTTTCAGTGACACAAATTTGACGTAATACTCATCATTCTTTCATTTAACGCTCAACGCCTTTTGCTGTTAAACCAGCACGGACACAACTAATGTAGGTCACAGGGGAGAGATCAGCCGGACTCCCTAAATAGGTTATATGCTCATAAGCAGCATAGATTGTCAATTAATAATACATTACTGATACAGAAAGCTAATCAGTGAAACGTACAGGAATAGATCGTGCTCGAGTCCTGTCCATGCAGATTGTTTGAGACATTTTTCATGTGGAATAAACAAAGGACAAGTTTGATTACTACACGTTACTCTTTCCTAAGTAGTCTTTATCTGCCAAGCATAACTACTGGGAAGTTCGAAAGAATATACATGACACGTTTTAATTACACAGCTAGCATCTCGTGTGGAAAAATAATAAACTTGGACGTCTGAAATGACCATCATTACCGACCGCGTACGTAGTACGAGAGGAGGTAATGTTTTCACAGGTGACTGTCCGTTCACAGGGGGAGGGGGTACTCAGTCCCAGCTGGGGGGGGGGTACTCAGTCCCAGCTGGGGGGGTACTCAGTCCCAGCTGGGGGGGGGGGGTACTCAGTCCCAGCCAGGGGGTACTCAGTCCCAGCTGAGGGGGGGTACTTAGACTGAGTACCCCCCCCCCCGGTCCTTGCTCCGCCGCAGTCGGTATGCCTCTTGCATTCACGCAGGAGGACTTTCTTGTTTACTATTAATTAAACATTACACTGGATCTTTCACCAAAAGCTCACAGAACTACATTGTTCTTGCCAAACCCCTATCCGTGTCACTGCCTCTTTTTTAAATTTAGTCTTACTGCAGCTACAAAATAGCGTACACTACAGTGATACTTCAACATTGTAAATTCATTTGTTTCTGGAGAGTGGGTCATAATTTATGCCTCCTGCAAATGCAAACATGCCTCATGTATGTAAAATACAGCTTAGGATGTTTGCATTACATGACTACTCATAGACAAGCCATTGTAGCATGTGCATTTAAATAGCATCAAATTGGTCTTGTTTTTAGGCTCCTCGGGCATTAATTCATAAATAAGAAAATGAGAACTTCAAATTCCAACGTTTGGGTCACAGAAACAAAAGAAATCAATCCTTTTACGTGACTTTCTGAGTTAATTTTCCTTTGTTTGGCTGAGAACATGTTCAAAAGAAGTAGGTCTATCTTTGAATATCTGTCAGTGGTGTATTCAGCTATTTTGTTCAAAGGTGGGTTTGGGAAAAGATTCTATGATTTTGTGTGAATGCGACGGAATTAAACACGTGCAAGGATGGATACGAGGGGACTGGAGGATTTTGAATCAACACTCCAAACGAGTCACCAGAACAAAATTATTCACTCCCTGATACTTTGATATTTGTGATGATATTTATACAGTTACAATATCTGAGCAAAGTTTTCATTCAAGCATAAAAGTGATTCTGGGTTAACTAATACGTACAAAGTGGTTATTAAAATAAAACTACATGACATATTGGTTATATCATGCTTCAATGGTTTCTACCTTAAATTACTGCAAATCAATTAATACGATGATAATAAGTGACAAAAAGTACTAATTTGAACAATCGCTAATCAATGTTTGAGTTGTAAGGAATTTATTTTCGTTCTATTATGTCACAAGTTTCCGTAGCATTTTCTGATATTACGGTCCCCGTTCATTTAGAGACTACAGACTGAAATAGAAAATAGTTCAGTTGTCAGGAGAGAGGAGAACATAAAAAGTAACGTGAATTTAAGAACAGCGACTTTTGCATAACCTTGCAAACGAAACAATCAAGAGAAACTAACGGAACTGATATAACAGACAACATATCATCAAAAATTGTTAAGTTTATCACCCGAACACATTGACACCTTTCAAACTCACATATTCACACCATCCAATCTACTTCATTTACGCATGAATTAATGAAGAAAATTATATGTCACCAATATTAACTATTTTACTGTTCTGGATCTTTTATCACTTTGTGGTTCCTTCAGTCCCGTTCACCTCCTCAGAGGGGTTAGCAAGAGCATGTAGATTCCATCTGCAGGGGGTGACAGCAGTTGTTCATGGGTGTTATTTTGTGCACTGGACCACAGTTTGGGTAGAATAGGGGAGAATTCACCTCCCCAGCTGGAGGGGTGCAGAGCAGTAGGAAAACACCAGACTTCATACTTGAACATTTTATTGACTATTCAGCAAATATTCAATCATGGTTGACAATTCTAGCA